>VZTM01041148.1:0-12258 GCA_013400555.1 Jacana jacana | reverse complement strand
AAAAGACAAGTTAAATTTAAGGATGGGACCCAATCCAACCACACACACATAAACAACTCCTAACACTTCCTTTCCACTGTGTGTGGAGAATAGAGTAGAAATGTACCATGGGATAAATATATCTCTCTTGTGGATTTGTTGTTGTTACAGTCACAGTTCAATACCTGAACAAATAATTCTAACAGTAGAATTTATTACATATGGTTTTATGGGAGATTATTTAATGTCTGACAAAGTGCAAGTTCTGCTCTAGGCTTTCCTGTAACTGGAGTGTTCATATTGTCATTCTCGTGGGGAATCTTTTATTTCTAATAACATTCTTGATCTCACTCTTTGGTGTCCCCAGTAGTGATATGCCAATTTGACTCTTCCTGTTCTCAGCAGCCTGTTTTCCTGCAGCTTGGAGGAATTTTATATTGCTGAGACCTCTACACCTCTGCCCAGAAGTATGGTTGAAAGTGGCTGGCAGGTTCAGGCATTATTGAAGGAGATTGAGAATGGCAGTTTGGCAGATACCAGGACAGATACAATGCCATCCCATAACCATACTTTCCCTTGGTAGTCAAGCTAATGTGGAAGAAAATTTAGATCCACATCCTCAGCAACATTTAATACCCAGCTATTCTAGCCTCTGCTATTGTGACTTCGCTTCTCAGGCCTATTTAATAGGAACTGTATCTCAAAGGGGTGGTTTATATCCTAAATGCTGTGGGGACAGCAACAATAGGCTTTTATCCAAGAATGGATGTTCTTACCTGTAAAATAATTTTTTTCTTTCTTTTTTTTTCTCCCCATAATGTCTAATTAACAACTAAATATGATCTCATCTCTTAAGTTCTCTTTTTTAGGTTATTAATCTTTCCCCACTGTGTATTGCACATAAATTGTATGAAGACAGTTACTGTTAACTGTCTCTCTGCATGAAAGATTTATATTCCAGTTACAGTTCTGAGGACTTTGTGGTACAGAAATCATATGTTACAGGCAAAGATATTATAGGTCAGTTCAGCTGGTTAGCTGCCCACTTTGCCAATGACCATTTTCTTGTGACAAGTTGAAGTCAGATTTAATATATACCTTGGGTGTTAATGATTCAGTTTCATCTTGGTGTTACTTTTATTAAGAGTTGACAAGTTTCACACCCACTAGAGAAATGTTTTACCTAATACTGTTGAAGCCAGACCTCATAAAAGACTCAGGCACCTTGCTATTAGGGCAGATGTTCATACTTCCCCATGGGCCCCACCTCTGCACAGGAGGGATGTGTTAAGGAAGGACCATTTCATGCCAACCTATAAGATCATTCCTGCTGGAGCTGCAGCACTCAGGTTTTCAGTGCTCAGTCCTTCACTGAGGAGCAAAATCACAGTGTCCAAGCACCCTAGCCAATGCCTCATAAGGACAAACCAAACAAGCAGCACACTGAGAATGGAGAAGGCATACTGCCAGCAAACAGGAAAATCAAAGAGCAAGGGAAAAAATGCCAGCAACCCAGTCCTTTCCAGAGATCACACTTCTAAATCAGGGCTGTGGGTAAACACCTCCATCTGTTTAGCATCCCAGTCCTCACTAGAGACCAGGCACCTAAAAATGCCTTTGAAAAAATCCATCAGCTCATTCTTTCTCATGCTTTTGCTTATGAAGTGTGGACTGAATAGGAGAGGACGGAGAAGGGTAGCTGGATATTCAGTACTCATCCTGAAAATAAGTCACCCCAAATGTAGGTTTTTCTCTGCCAGGTGAGATTAAACACGTACCTTACAGATCCTGGCAACACATCCAGAAAAGGCTCAAGATGAGGGGAAAGGCACATATCTTTTGGCAACCTGCATATTTGATTATGTTGTTTTGTTACATTGTTGTATTCCAAAATATAACATATTGCAAAGTAATGCATCTTTGCAAGGCTGTAAGGTTTTTAATGGTTAATTTGTGTTCATTGAATTTTTAGTAGTCTGTATTTAACAGCTGATTAACTTTAAGGGAAGGAAATCCAGTGAATTCTAATAATCAAGGGTATCTAAAATAAGAAAACATTAGCATATAATCTGGAGATAAAAATTAATTTTGGAAGCTAAACCATTAAAAGTAAGTTCCATTTCTTGTAAGAACTAGCAAGTGTTCTTTGGCATACATAAATTCTTTCCTTCCTCCTCCTACATACATACAAATTATTTTCTTTTCCCCGAGGCTATTGTGGAGAAGTAAAGATTAATGTAACTGTTCACATTCATCATTTAGTTTGGCAGAATTCCAAGTGGGGGATTTTGATTTCTAGAACCAGACTAATTCAAGATTATTTAGAAGGTTTTGAATCCATCTTTAGTTAGAAACAAGATCTGATAACAATACTATTTTCTCCTTTGGACAAGCTATCTTAAGAGTAGTTTTTCCCTGTGAAAATTCCCAGATTGGCTTGTGTGTGCTTCTGAAACCTCCTTTCTCCACTGCTGCACCGTTACAGCAATTTTGCTTTTTGCAAATAAGAGTGTTTCCTGCCCTTTTCTTGCCCGACTCTAAGGTCTCATGCTTACAAACTTCAGTTTAGCAACACTGAATGTCATGAAGTTTACACTGCATGAGGATCTGAGCATCACTTTTCTCTTCTGCATTTTCTGAAAAGAGGAAATTCTTTTTGATTCAAGTTATTAGCTAGTCACTATATTCTTTATTAATACACATGGATACTATTATTGAATAAACCAGAACTGTAATTGGGGGGAAAAAAAAGACTGATGTCTAAGGCTCAGAATATAAAAATGTTTACAGTTCTATCCTCTTAGAGCTATTGCTTCTAGTTTCTGCCTGTCAGCAGCACCCTTTCCATGGGTTTTTCACACCTTAGATATAAGCTATCATGGAGAGAGTGAATGTGGATAAAATATAGTAAATAGTATTGCATAGCTTTCTCTATTTGCTTTGCAAATACAATAATATGCAAATGTATGTTTTATTATTGTTTGCTTATTTTTTTTTCCAGTTGTAGGGCTTCTATTACTGAGGAAGATACTTGCATACATGCATAAATTTTCATAACAGTGATATAATATAAAACCCCACCAATTAATTTCTCCTATCAAACTACTAGGGATTCCCAAGCATCTATGATAGGTTACACGAAACCTGAATGAACCAGAGGTGCATAAGTCCATGGGACCTGATGAGATCCATCCATGGGTCCTGAGGCAGCTGGTGGATGAAGTTGCTAAGCCGCTTTCCATCATATTTGAGAAATCGCAGCAATCTGGCAAGGTTCCTGCTGACTGTTAAAGGGGGAACAAACTCCTGATATTCAAAAAAGGAAAAAAAGAAGACCCAGGGAACTATAGGCCTGCCATTCTTACCTCTGTGCCTGGCAAGATCATGGAGCAGATCCTCCTGGAATCTCTGCCATCCAGAGGGACCTGGACAGGCTTGAGAGGTGGGCTAGTGCAAATTGCATGAAGTTCAACCAAGCCAAGTGCAGGCTCCTGCACCTGGGATGTGGCAATTCCAGGCACAAATACAGGTTGGATGGAGAATGGCTGGAGAGCAGCCATAAGGAGAAGGACTTGGGAGTGATGATAGATGAGAAGCTTGACATGAGCCGGCAGTGCGCACTGGCAGCCCAGAAAGCCAACCGCATCCTGAGATGCATCAAAAGAAGCGTGGCCAACAGGTCACAGGAGGTGATTCTACCCCTCTGTGCTTGTGAGACCCCACCTGGAGTACTGCGTCCAGCTCTGGAGTTCTTAACATTGAAAGGACATGGGACTGTCAGAACGGGTCCTGTAAAGGGCCACAAAGATGATCAGAGGGATGGAGCACCTCTCCTATGAAGACAGGCTGAGGGAGCTAGGCTTGTTCAGCCTGGAGAAGAGAAGGCTTCAGGGAGACCTTATAGCAGCCTGGAACACTTCACACTTCACAAATTCTACTGTGAGAAGAAAGAGCTTCACAGTGGACCAGCCTTTAAATGAGCAAAGAGACATAACAGCCTCATAATGCCTGAAAAAAAATAACCAACATCCTGCATGCAACATGGAAGTAATTTTCAGTTAGCAGCAGCTGCTGATGGGTACCTGGTTTCTTACATAGTTCCCTCTATGCCAGTTTTTCAAAAGGTCAGGCATGATACAAAACACAAAAAGATTTTGCAAACTCATCTGTATTGTAATGGGTTTACATAAAAGCGGGATAACATGACTTGATGTTTGGAGAGCTGTCTATTCCACAAATGTGCAGGAAGACTGGGATGATACCACTTCTGTAGAATCTCAGTCAAGGGTAAGGGAAGTTCTTTATGGCTTATCTTCATGGTACTTCTCAGTGCATGCACTAACAACATAAAAGGTAGGAGGGAAGGAGCCAAAGACAGCAACACTCAAGACAATTGTAACAAAGTTAGAAAATCAAGCTATTCAAGAGCAGCTTTAAGCATTACTGGAAAGAAATAGATATCATTCTGGCTTTCTGAATGTACACAGCTAAAGAAAGATGATTCTGTGAAACTCCTCCCTACACCTTGAAACTTCAAACTGAATAGGTCTATCTCTTGGGCTTTGCTTTTCGCAGCTCTCTTTCTCAGTCTAATCAAAACACCACTTATGAGAAGCCAGTACCATTCTCTCTGAATTATATCCTTGGCTTTCTGTCTTTCACTGCATCAGATTGTTTTTAAGGTCTTATATTTCTTATAGTTCTCACCTTTCCTTGTATTTTTGTCCTTTTGTAGTGTAGCACAAATATATATATATACAATAAGGTAAGAAGATATTTTGGTAACTGGTTTGATGGATTGTTACAATGGAAATAACAATTAGTAAATGTGTAGAACCACTGATAAAATCCACCAAAGAAATGCTATTCTTTAAAAGAAGTTGGCAACAACACTAATTATCAAATGGAAGAGATGTAATGGTTTTACCATGTTTCTTTTGCTAGTAGGGATTGCAATTAGTGATAAGATATAAAATTATATTCATGTATCAGATGAAAACACCCAGGACAAGAAAGGATTCCTGTGAAGATAAGTTGTAAATCTCCAATGATTTCGCAAAAGTTTAAGTAGAGACAGGATTATGGGAAGCATAGGAAAAGGATCTGACCTCAAACCACAGAAGTATTAGCTTAAATAAAAGAAAGAAAAATCAGTATTGACACTCAATGGATAAGATGTTGCCATCTGTAAAAAGGAAAATTTCCAGCATACGGACTGTTTATCCTCAGCAACATCTGCAAAACAGAGACACACATTGCAAATTGAGTGATTGCTGGACGTGTGACAAGCAGTGAGCTTTAGACTCATTAAACAACTTCTTCAAGGAAAAGTATTTGTATTGTACTAAGAGATAATTAGATGGAAAAGAACAAGATGAATATATAATGGCCATGAAAATCCAGAAAAGAAATGTAATTAAAAATGAGGAGAAGCAATTAAAACAAGCATAAGAGTTCCTCAGGAAACAGAGTCATGTGTTTTGCTAGCTACTTAACTACTTTACATAAATAATTTAAATCACAAACTAAATAATTATCCTATACCATATAGTTCAAATGGCATCAGTAACTAGAAAGCAGTAATACACTGTGTTCTTCTAAAGTTAAAGGGTAGATTGCATTTGCAGATAAGTAAAATATAAGCTGATCAGGTGAAAATACCAAGCTGAATTATGAAATTATTTTGGTCTATTCTGACTTCAGAGACAGAAATTTAAGGGGACATCAGAACCTTTGGAATACAACGACTCTTCTGACCAGCAACACTGGTCTGATGTTGACTTCCTCCTCCTCGTTGCAAGTTCCCGTTCAGCCAGCAGAAATGGATGCCCCTGGGAGCACCATTCTCCATCTCATGTCAGCACATATGGGCTAAATTGCTCAGAGCTGGCAAACGTTTGAGAGCTTCCAGTGAGGGTGCTCTCTTCAGAAACTGCAGACACTAAAATCGATTAATGTTGGACATACTGAAACAGTTGGGGTTTTTTTAATGCATATGATGGAGCTGAGATGGTTTCTCCCCAAATCTGTGAGACAACCTTTCAGAATATTTCATGTTCTGGGGACACTGAAGGGGAAGGAAGATGGTCAGGAAACCTCAGGGAACTGATGCAGCTCTGAGAGTTGCTTGTATTTCCCACTCTTCCTGAAAGTGGTGTTCATCTTAGGAAAAAAAAAATAAAATCGTTTTTATATTCACAGTGGGAACAAAAATGTGGGGGTTTTATAGTTTACAAATATTTTTCACTGCAGTTATCAACATTGAAGACTGGATCGAAACTAGTTTTTTCCCAGTTTGTAGGGATTTTTGCAAGATCTTGTATTTCTCCTGCAAAGAATGCCAAGATAATATAAGAAAGGTGTCTAGTTCTAACCTCTCTTTCATCTGCTGTGTCTCAGATTTAGCACTAATAAACTAGGAGCACTGTCTCTCTCAGTGCCAATACGATAATATCTGTAAGAATTCTAAATTGCTGTTTTCAGTCAAAAGGGCAGCAGTCTTCCAGAGGGTGAAACTGAGAAAAGGAGGTGATTTTTGTGGGAGGGAATCCATGTTCCCTCTGTTTAGAATGAGTACTACAGCCATTAGTCTACGTTATTTCTGGATGACTTCACTGGGAAGAATCATCTAGGTAGTTCAGCTGCATTTCCTGCAGAGTTTGCAAACCTTAAAAAAAAATCAAATAAACACACTAACAAGAAAGGAAAAAGTTTAAATCCAAGAAATTATTATTATTATTAATTAGCTAGGACTTTTTTAATAGAGATATTCATTAGTCAAAAGGAGAAAAAAACTGAAAAACAGTGGCAAACACTATTAGCAAGTTCTTCATTCAGATTACACAAAGGAAATGAGCACATTCTGAAAAGACAATGGGTTGACTGTAAAGGCCAGCAATACAGGAGACAGTCATGACTGGCTTCTCATGGGAGAGGAAGCCACAGCAAGTGTTATCGAGAAAGATCAGAACATTGTGGAAGAAATGACTCTGCTCTCTTCTGGTATTTGGGGAAAGGAATTCTGTTAGGATACAAAACTGCTGAGGCCTGGACAGATCATCCTCACCAGGAATGGATCCTTGAGCAAGTGGTGTTGTTTTATAGTACTGACCGTGTTATAGCCCAGGAAGGGAACACCCGCTCTGTGTTTGCTTCTCATTTTTTGTCATTCAGGAAAAATGCCATTAGATTAGTTTTTTTAAAAAAAGCTAAGTGTCTAAAGTGGCTGAGGGAGAAAACATTTACTCTTGTCTAAGATCATGCAACTCTAACATAGTCACAGTAAGTTCTCTCCGAGGTTACTCTGAAAACTGTCTCTGCACTGTTATCTTTCAAGCCACAAATCAAACCAAGGACTAAAACATAATCAAGCTGGCAAATCAACTTTTCACTTTCCCTTTTTAAGTGGAGGCTCTTTTGAAATGCAAGGTTTTGTACCTCCTGAATGATCCTCAGATCTCTGTAGTCTTTAAGAACTCCTCTGAGATACAGTGTAATGCTACAAGCATAATAGGCTGTCAAAAGCCTTGTTATACACAGATATGACACAAGAGTTAAGTACAACAAACATCCCTGTCAATCAAAATTCATGTTACAATGGGAGCTTATGTCAACGCTGTTATATCTTTCTGGCAGCTGAGCGCATACAGAAAATTTTACAAGCCGTAGCAGATCTATGAAATGGACTGCTCTGCTATTGCTTTCAATTGTCTATTAAACTATACCAATAGTTCCCTACCCCTTAGAAGACATCAGCCTAAAATCCGCTCTGGCTTCCTTCATCTGTGAGATGAATTTTTACATGAAGATCATCTGTCTGAAATATCTATGCTCTAGTTCTGTCTGAGGATTGGAGTTTGATTTAAGAGCTAGTGCATGGAACACAGGAAAAAATTACGAAAATGTCTCTTTTGGCCTTAAAATCTGCAAAACCCTGCCTTCACTTATTCATATAAAGAAATATACTCACATTGCATGTGAGGTTCTGTGTTCACATTAGCTCCACACAAGTTAGTTTAAATCATGTTAGAACAGAAAATTATACTAAGGTACAGGTGCTACTGGTAGTGGCTGGGAATTACATAAATTGAATGTAGGCTATTTCCCACAGAGAAGCCACCCACTGTATAGGCATTGTTACACTCTAATGAGGCATTTTGTTTCAAGGAGAGGATAGAATTTAGGTGAAATACATACCCACTAGAGAGTAAAACAGTTTTATTTATTTTACCTCTGCAATGCAGGCAAAATCTAAGGGTACCATAACACCCACACAGCTGCACCATGAAGAAATCTTTCCTGGTAACACAGAGATATGTTTTTCATGAGCAGTGGGAAGTGCTGGGATGAGTAACCCCTGAGTTTTCCCTTGTTCAAGCTAGAAGATACACTGACGAGTGAAATTAGTAAGTAGTCCTCTTCTTTCCACTAGAATTGTATTACTCTCTTGTTGCTGCTTTGTCCTCACTCAGATATCCACATTGTCATACAGCCAGCCCTGGCAAGATGTTTATGGGATGGGAGACCTGTATGTCTACTTGCTCAAAGCCTTTGGGTAAAGCTACAGCAAAGTCAGCTTGTCCTTTGAAGGGCTGCCACACATGAGCATCTATTACTGAGGTTCACTGCTCAGCTCACCCACTGTCCAGAAAGCAGAGGTGTAGGCAGCCAACTGAGCAGCTACACAAACATGGAGGAGGCTACATCAAGAGATAAGTCCTGGGTGCCATCACTGGCTGTGTCTGTGGATGGCACTTGGAGGCAGCTGCTAGCAAATGATGAGTTTCACTAGAGGGAAACGCATGTCAAGGTAAGTGTATCACAGAATCACAGAATCACAGAATATCAGGGATTGGAAGGGACCTTTAAAGATCATCTAGTCCAGTCCCCCTGCCGGAGCAGGAACACCTAGATCAGATCACTCAGGAAGGCATCCAGGCGAGTTTTGAATGTCTCCAGAGAAGGAGACTCCACAATCTCCCTGAGCAGCCCCTTCCAGTGTTCAGCCACTCTCACTGTGAAGAAATTTTTCCTCATATTTAAGTGGAACCTCCTATGTTCCAGCTTGCACCCATTACCCCTTGTCCTATCATTGGATGTTACTGAGAAGAGCCTGGCTCCATCCTCCAGACACTCACCCTTTACATATTTATAAACATTAATAAGGTCACCCCTCAGTCTCCTCTTCTCCAAGCTAAAGAGACCCAACTCCCTCAGCCTATACATTTTACCAAAAGCCAAAATGAAACTTTATACACTCTCACACTGAAGGAGATCAAAATTTGAGGAGTCATTTTGCTGCTATAATGTCTTTTTTCTTTTTTTGGTCTGCTACAAGGTGTATGCTCCCATTTGCAGACCCTAGCCATTTGTAGACTATTCTGGACATCTAGCTGATCTGCTCCAGAACCTCTTCCTCCTCATTTCTGATCTTGTCCCTAAGGGCTGTTTCTGAAACAAGAATGTATGTCCTGTAGGTCAGCATATCACATGTGTAATTGCAAACAGCACAACTGAAAATTACTCTAGCTCTGCATTTACATCCAACACTTCTGGATCATTTTCTACACAAGAAATAATTAATCTTCCAGGGAGCTATTCCATCAATCTAATGGTTGCTTTGAGAATTAAATTCCCCTTACTTCTTTCTAGCAAGTCATTGGAGATAAGAGCGATGAGAGAATAAAGGTGACAAGAATCTTGCCTTTCACTTCAGCTACAGTAGATTACAGCCATACTTGATCAACGAAGTTCCTTGAAAGAATTTAGATATAAAAAGCTGAATTTCACATGAATCTGAAACTTTTGTGAGTTGAAGAATTTGAGTGCTTTTTGCTTGGGTTTTGAATCAACTTTTCTCATCCTGAGTTCAAAAAAGTTACTGTTAGGATCAGCTGCAGAAAATACTGCTAAATTAATTCCATAAAATTTTATGAGAGAAATTATACAACATAGTAATGAAATGCAAATATCTTCGTTCATTAGGCTCATCCATTTCAATTGTACCTAGAGTACATGTCTCAGCGGGGACTGTTAATCATACAGCAGCATGCAGAAAAGAATATATTATATTAATTAAATAGCCACATTATGCAGCCGAGTGCTGAATTATGCCCATGAAATTCAACAAGCATACATTATTATTTTTATTAGAGCAACAGAATCTGCTGTTTACTGAATTTGAGGGAACACAACATCATTTTGAAATGCATTACAAGTAGCAAATGAAGAACAGTCCAGTATTTCAAATTACAACAGTATTCTCCAAAAGAAACCTCTGCATGAAATTTACAAAACTGATCCTTCAAAGAGCTGTTCAGGGGCACACGGATCAGTCCATGCAGACTTCATTGAAATACTGAAGAAGATTAGAGGTTTGGGCAGAGTAGAAAGCATTGGCAGAACTGAACCCTCAAATTCAAATGTTCAACCAACAGCTACTCAAGTTTATCCAAGACTGAATACAGTTTATTTGCAGAGGTCACTTGGCTAATTTAACCACTGCACAGTGCCTTCAAGGACCTTGAGCATTTTAAAGACTAAGCTAGTAGTATGCACATTAAAAAAATCTTGCCATAAAGGCAGTGTGTGGTATGTTCACATTCACAGAAAAAGAGACCGCTTGCTGTTGTGTAAGGAAAACCAAAGGGAGTTTGTGTAACTTTCTGCTTCTGTCGCCACACCATGCACTTCCCTAATGATGTCTCAAAGCCTGTTTCTCACTAGGATTTTGAACATTTAAAGTTAACGCAGATTTAGGTCTGGAAACAGACATTAAGGTTTCCCAGTCCCTCTTAAAAATACTAGAACGAATGGCACAACTGAAGCAGAGAAACATCCATTTCAACAAACCTACCCAATGTAAAATCTCATTTTCCCCTTACATGTAAAATATAGCTCTTCACACTAGATTATGCTTCAAAGATGAAGAATGAAACATACACAGGACGTGGCAAAGTCATATCTTGCAACATGCTCTCAGGTTACTGAAATCTTAGGTTTCCCTCTGAAACACCATGACATAAGAACTGTTAATCACTAATATTTGAAGAAAATGGAGCAGTTACATTTATATGCTATCAGAGATTTCAAGCTCCTTATAGGCTTGTGGTAGTGGCAACAGAACATATGGAAAATTCCTTACAGGACACTTGCTTTTAGGCTTTTGTGGCTGGCCAAGGGCTAGAAACATACAGCATCAAAATCCATTGTTTATAAAGGCCTGGCCTAGAGAGAGAAAGGAGAACTGTTCTGGGGCCAGGTGATTCTGCAAGAAAACATGCTTCAGTTCCTACATTTGGAGGAGACACTGGGACTTGTGTTTGCCACTTCCAGAAGGCTTTAACTGGTATTTTGTCACATGAAATGCTGATATCCATGTGTTTCCGTCCTGCCTTTGTGTTTCTGGATAAAATGACAGCGCCCGCTGTGCCTCATGCTGATCCAAAAGCTGGCCATGGGCTTCCAGCATCTTTTGATTAGATCCAAAGGATCGGGTCCTCTGGGCTACAGAACTAGGTTTCTCTTTATACCTGTTATACTATTAGATCATCCTTGCTCTGTGAACATCAGGCCACACAAGTAACTTCACTCACATGGAGTCTTAGTAAGACTTAATTCAGTCTATCACTCTGGCCCCAAAGGATTTACTTTGCATCTAGATGGTATTCATGTTCCCTCACTAGATGAAGAGACATGCAGCTCCTGCATAGGTAGACATGTAGGCATATATAAAAAGCAATGGATGTACAATGCCACCAACTCTAAGGAAGTCACTTCCCTGCTGGAACTTTTATAGACTTTCTGAGCAGTGATTGATATCAGATTGAGCATATTTTGCTCCATTTTTAGATAAATGGCAGGACCAACCTGGTACCATATATAATACAAGGGGAAACTTTTAAAATTATCTTGGAACTCCATTTTTTATTGCTTCCTTGCATATAAAAATCACATTTAAAGTGGCTTTAGTTTTTCACCCTTCATAAACACTGAGAAGTGCAGTCAGTGTAATGCCATGCAAGTTGAACTGAATGCCATGATAACACTGTCTGGTTTCTTCATAGATTATACATCACCCACAAAACTTTCCTCTAGATTTAAAACTAATAGGAGATTTCTAGTTGAAAGCAACTGCTTAGAACAGAATGTTATATATAAATATATCAAAATTACATTGTGTTAATTTGTTGGATTCCCTTCACAGAAAAAGTATGTTATTAAGAACCTTTAATTTCTTGAGCATTATGTCTAGATTAGAATAGAATAGAATCATAGAAT
>VZTM01041146.1:14490-30893 GCA_013400555.1 Jacana jacana | reverse complement strand
ACAGAGACTCCACCACGTCTCTGAGAAGCATGTTCTAGTACTCTGCCACCCTCAAAGTGAAGAGTTCCTCCTCATGTTTAAATGGAACTTCCTTTGTTCAAGTTTGTGCCCATTTCCTCTTGTCCCGTCACTGGGTGCCACTGAAAAAATACTGGCCCCATCCTCGTGACAGTCACCCCTTAAGTATTTATAGGTGTTGATCAGATCCCCTCCCTCACACCTCCCTCACACCCTTCCTTATGCACCCCTGAAGATGCCATTGGCCATCTTGGCCACAAGGGCACATTGCTGGCTCATGGTTACACTGTTGTCCATCAGGACTCCCAGGTCTTTTTCCTCAGAGCTGGTCTCCAGCAGGTCAGCCCCCAACCTGTTGTGGTTACATGATTATTCCTCCCCAGGTGCAGCCCCTTATACTTCTCCTAGTTGAATTTCATTGGGTTCCTCTCTGCCCAACCCTCCAGCTTGTTCAGGTCTCTCACTCCAGGTCTCGCATGGCCTTCTGGTATGTCAGCCACCCCTCCACAGGTCTCCTGGTTCCCATGCCTGATTTTTTGCTCTTAGAGATGCACCAATCCTGAGCTTGGGGAAAGTGATATTTGAATATTGTCCAGCTCTCTTGAGCCCCCCTAACTTCCAGAGCCCTAACCCATGAGATTTCTCCAAGAAGTTTCTTGAAGAGGTCAAAGTTAGCCCTCATGAAATCTGGGATTTCAGTACTACTTGTTGTTTTGTACATAATACCCACAATCCTGAACTCTATCTTTTCTTGATCACTGCAGCAAAGGCTGCCCTCAACCTTAATGTCCTCTACTAGTTCATCTTTTTTTGTCAGTACTAACTCCAGTAGTACACCTCTCCTTGTTGACTCCTCCACCACCTGAGTCAAGAAGTTATCATCAATACACTGGAGGATCTCCTGTACTGTACATGTCTGGCTGTGTAGTTTTCCCAGCAGATACCAGAGTTATTGAAGTCCCCCATGGGAACCAAGGTCTGTGATTGCAAGGCTACTTTGAGCTGATTGTAAAAGGCCTCATCAGCTTCCCCATCCTGATCAGGTGGCCTGTAGTAAACTCCCACAACACTGTCTCTCATATTGGTCTGTCTCATAATCCTCACGCATAAGTTCTCAAGTCTCTCTTCATCTGAGCCCAGGGAGGGCTTTAAGGACATCTCCTCACTCTTTATCCATTCCTTAACATAGAAGGCAACACCTCCTCCCCTTCTTCCTCACCTGTCCCTTCTGGACACCTTGTAGCCCTCAATAGCCACACTCGAGTTGTGGCACACTCCAGTCGTGGGATTCATCCCACCAGGTTTCAGTTATGGCCACTATATCATAGATTTCCTGATGCACAGTAGCTTCAAACTCTTCCTGTTTGTTGCTCATGCTTTGTACATACTTCAGCTGGGCTGTTGGCTGTGCCACCTTCTTAAGGTAACACTCCTTGCAGCACCTCACAGGTTGACTTCTCTTGACTTCACCTACCTCAGGAGCTACTGGTTCATCTCCATAAGACTTTGACTGCAGTGCAGTGTCCCCAGTGTGCCTCAGGGCAACAGGTTGAAGGCTCTTACTAGCACCAATGATGATCTTGGTGTCTTATTATATGGGGCATTTTATTAAGCATGGTGGGACTGAAGGAAGAGAAAGGGCAGGAGAAGTCCCTGTGCAAACAATTCATGGCCCGACCATCCTAGATAGATTTTGAAAGGAAAGAAAGAGGTGTTCACCTCTCCAGAGTCATCCAGTGAGCCAATGGCAGACCCAGGGGTAGCAGCTCTTTGACATTCAAAGGAGTTTCTTAGATCGATATGGACAACAGCACCTCCCCTGCTGGCATCCTCTCACCAAAGCAGTAGCTGCACTCACATAATTGTTAGCAGCTACCAAAGCAGTAGCTGCACTTACATAATTGTTAGCTAATTCAGTGAATTTTTAAAGCAAATATTAATAATTAAACTCAAGTGGTTAATGAGTTTCTAGAGAAAAGATCAAATTATACTCTTTAAATATGGAGTTAGAATTTTGTCTAATTAGAAGAAATATGTTTTTCCCATGAGGGGCAGTTGCTGAGGTGACAGTTTGGACACTGTTGTGACAGCATTTGCAGAGATGGGTGCCAGCTAAAGAACAGAGCTTTTTTCGTATCTCTGGTAGTGTAGTAGTTTCTTCTGAAGGCATAATCATGTTGCACTCTTTGCACAGTTCATTAGAAAAAGAAAAACAAAGAACTTGTATTCCATGTGGTTGATGTTCACACATTTTTATCTTAGTGTGATAGAAAAAGTTATTAGATCCAGAGGGTAACATGGTGCCTCTTTCAGTGCTAGCCTAATAACATAACTAGTGCTAGGTGGAAAACAGATTTCTAGCCAACAACTGTTATTCAGGAGTCCATTGTTTTTTCATGTGTGGAATCTTAAAAAAATGTAAAAATGTCAAAAGGCCTATGTAAACTAAAAATCTCAACAAGAAAGAAGTTTGACTCAGTTTGGGTCGTTTTGATGTCTTGAAATCTTTGATTTCTGTATAATTTTTAATATGAACTTTTTTTTTCTTTTTTCTATTTTGTTAAATTCAAAAATGAAAATGTAATTTCAAAATTCAGGATTATTTTTGTTTTAAAACTGTAAAACTGAAATTGTCTCAACATTTTTCCCTAGTACTTTCTGTTGAGAAATGCAGCAAAATTGTTCTCCCATCAAAAAAAAAAGTTTTTATGTTGACATAACACATTTTTTTGGCAAGAAAAAAAAGTTTTGTGGAACAATTCCCAACCAACTCTAGAAATAAATATTCTCTTCATTACGTCTTATCATTTGCAAACAAAAGTAAACAGGATTGCTACAGAGCCAGAATTTATCTGAGGTGTCAAGATAAAGCAGATTCGTTTTCTTGGAGCGTACGTAAGGCAGTCTTTATGGCACAAGAGCATGGGAGAGAGTAAAAAATCTTTACTAGTCATTAAATGGACATAGCACAACTGAACCATCCCATACTTTCAGAAGCTAGCAATTACTTTTTCACATCTCCAGTTTAATCTCTTAATACAAAGGAGAAACCCTAACATCCCACTACCTATAACCTACCTGAGACCAACACAGCCCATTGAACAAGGCTTAACCCCCATTTCTGTTTAGTGACACCCTAAACTGCCCTGACATGGTTGGAAATTGTCTCCATGACCTCAGACGTCCCAGTCTTGATGTGGAGCCTGTTGAGCAATGCCTGATCTCCTCAGATGGAGAGAAGGGTATTCTTAATGTCAGAAGGACCAAGGGTCTACAGTAACAGATTGTGCACTTGCTAGCCTTAGTTTCTGCATCTTGAAGAACCCCAAATTCTGCAGATAAGACACAGAAAACTAAAGTAAAACATAATAACTACTAAGTTACTAACACTAAAATGAATTAAAACCACTAGTACACTTAAAGTGCATTTTATCTGTACATGTAACTATTTCCCAACTTGTTTATCTGTAATTAAATTGTTATGGGTTGGTCATGTTAGCTCTGGTCTCCCTTCAGAGGTAGGTGTCTTCTCTGCAGCAGTGGAGTGGGGTTGGGCAGGGGTGGGGAGTTCAGGATGAGAATCCAAGATGCTGCTCCAGAGAGCCAGATCCTGGAGCCCCCCCAGACTACACAACCTGTGCCAGGCCCATAGGGAAGTTAATCACAAGAGCTGCTGCTTGACTGGCTCTTCTTTTATAAAAGTTTGCACACCTGTGACATATACTGCAGGGATTTTAAGGGTAATTTGGAAAAAAAAAAACAACCCACCAAACCTTCCTGCAATTCTCTGTTGGTTTATCCATGCTTGCAGAAGCCTTTTCCTCTGCCTAGGGCAAAGGGAAACTTTTCCTCTCGGAAAAGCTCGAGAACTCACCAAAACCAATGATAATCCCCTAAATTTGTAGAGAAACATAACATGGAACTGGAGATCCTGTTTCAACGTTTTCAGGCAATTTGCAGCACCCTAGCACCCTCCTTGCAGCTGAGGGAACTCCTCCAGTCTGCAGGAACACAGAATTATATGTATTTTGTTTTATGTATTTTCTGTCTGTAACTCTAAACTTTGAGTTTTTAAGTCATAGCGGCTGTGCCACATTTGTTTTGGAAAGAACCTAGTGGTACCCCAGGATACAGCTGTCACTGGGAAAGGAAGGGTGGAAGATACTATTTCTAGTCTCATAGGAAGATGGTTCTCAGCTCTGAATTCTGCTCAAACCGTCTTCCAGGTAGAAAGGTCCTTTCCCAGATAACAGATTTGAGGCAGAGATTGCAATAGGGGAAATATCCAAAACTCAGGAGTCTGAATCTCTATCCTTCTCCCTCTGTCCTGGATTTTTTTTAGAAAAATCAATTATTAGTGAGTTATTTATTACTGGCAGATAGATTGGGATATAAATAATGTATGGATTTTATATATATATATATATGTATATTTGAGCATATATATGCCTATACCTGTATATATTTATATATATATATTTATACACAGAAAGCTTATTACCTCTAGCCTGAGTTGGATGGTAGTAAATTGAAAAGAAATCTTGATTTTCAGTGGCAAGCCATTCTGGTAGGGTCTGTTCTAGAGAACTCACAAAACAATACAGAACTTGGTATTCTGTTGAAGATCTCACAAGCACACACACACACACACAAACCTCTTATAGTGAGCATTACTGGTGGCATAGAGGAATTCCCTGATGTTTTGCTGCTATCACTGTATCAGCTCTGCAAGCAAGGCATGTTGAAGCCTAGGGAGGAAGAAGCTTCTTGGTTTAGGTTTGTCACGCAAACTGGACTTGTACTAAGTTTGTAGATGTTAAAATAAAAATTTTATTTTCATTATTTATTTAAAAAAAAAAAAAATTCGAATGCAAAAGAGATTTCTTGGCACTAGCAGTACTCTCAGGCCAGTATGCCTGGTGTTGTGGGATGCTCTACTCCAGGCTCACTCCCTATTGTGAATACTCCTCTCCATCCAGGAGCAGTTACTCACTGCCTTGTGACACTTAAAACCAGTTTGTTACCTGTCTGAGCAAGCATCCATAGTGCTATAGGGGAAATTTGGCCTGATGCAGCTTGTCCCAGTGACTGATTTATCCCAGCTGTGGCTTTACCAGGCTGTGGATCCCACTGGCATCACGCTGGGAAGGGATGAGGTCCCTGGCCTGCTCACAGTGTAGGGCCCCAGGGCATCCTTCTCCACTGCCTGGCATCTCCTTGGGTTTGGCACAGTAGCGATGTGCAGGTTTGGTTTGGAAAAGAGCAGCATTGTGGGACCCTGCAAATGTAAATGCTAGCTATGGGGAGTACAGTGTGTTATTCTGGGAACATCTGCAGACAATGTCAGGGTGGAAGGAAGGCATCAAATATAAATCTTGAACCCTTTCCTTAAATTTTAACTGTCCTGGATAAAGAGCTTTTAAGAATCTCTCATTGAAGTTTTTGAGTGTGAATTCACTGGGCTGGAGAGCCTCTTAGAAGCACGACTCAAGTCCCTGAGATCAGAAAATTCAGAAGATAACGCACCCAGCTTTTATATTTGTATTTTGATTTCTGGTTTTGAAGCCTCTAGGAAATGTATTTTTTCATCTTTTGTCTGTATCTGTGAGATCTACTATCTCAAAGGACTGGGATTTAAAACATCAAGACATAAGATACTAACAGACTTGTGAGGAAACCCTGTGACAGTTGGCAACACTACTTTCATTTTTCCCAAAGTAATATGAAAGCAGGAATCCAAGTAACTCACCCTGATTTTACCTCTTTGAACTGGACTGTGCTTTTGTGGTTTAAAACAAACGATTTGATAAAAATAGTAGCAAGTGGGTGCAAGAAGTATACTGACATGTTTATCAGAATTCTTTATAATGTTGTTTAAAAAAAACTTTGAAATTCTTTGAAATTATAGCTTTGCCATGTATGTTAGTGATTCCTGTAAAAAAAAAAAAAAAAGCTTATCCATATTTTTCTCATTATATTTTAAGATTCAGACCTGTGAGGTGCTATCTCTGTTTCTCTCCTGGGAGCAAGCTGCACCAAGTATTTGACTTTGATATAAGTTCTTGCTTTTCCCGTGTCTTGTTTTTCTTGCTTTGTTTTAAATATGCAGATTATTATAATAAGCAAGCTACCAAAATATCTCAAGTTCTCAAAAAGGTTTTATCTCACTTGCATAAGTAGCAGAAATTGTTTGTTCTCAGTAGGCTACTATGGTGTGGGGAGTGGGATCAAGGGGAGAAGTGCAGCACCCATGTTTCTGAATGAATCAGCTGCTCTGATTCAGTGTTGGTTCCTGTAGCGTCTCAGGGCTCCTGCGCTGCAGCACAAAGCCTGTATTTTTGGCAGAATAAGGCCCTTCTACATCCGAATAACTACAAAAGGACTTTTATTGAGAAAGTGCCCATGTCTTTCAGTCTTCTAAATGAATTTAATGCTATCAAAGCATCAAATATCAAAAGTTTTGCTTAGTGCTGTTATGAATCCTTGGTGAAGTTACAATCTCTAGCTTTGGAGGTTGGATGTTTTTCTGTTTTCCTCCTCAGTTCTGTGCTTGAACAATGTCTGTCCTCCCACACAGCTTTGCTGGGGAAGTGAAAGCAGGATTAAGTTCACATTTCCTTACTTTCAGAGCTCTTCTCTTCCGTGCCCAGGGCAGTTACCTGCTGCTTTTGTGGGGCTCAGGACCCCAGTTCGGTCAAGTTTCTGTGCCTCAGATCACATAGTACTGCACCATAGTAATAACATTTAGGCCATCCCTTGGTCCTCAGTGTACATGAAGTCGTATGACTTGAACAAGCCTTACTGTGCACTTGCCATTGGCTGGATTGGGATCCTCTGTGTGTTCCATGGGTATTTTTGGTTGATACAAAATACTGCAAGAGGATTTATTGAGTTGCATCAGCTGCTTTAAAGTGACTTTCTCTAGTGTTTCAGAGGCATTTGTTTTCTAACATTTTGCATCTCAACAGCTCTCACAGCCACGCGTAAAGACTGGGACTGCAGCTAGGCTCAAAATCCTCAGTTTTGGTCAGGAGCTGTAAACTGACATTTCTGCGCACTATGTTTAATGACTGCTGGTTGCCTCCTCCATTCCTGAGCTTTCTATTGTCTTGTAGGGTGCTCCTCTCTTTGGAGAGTGTGTCTGCCTTCTTCCAGTCCTTTCTGGTACAGCATTGCTGATGAGTGTTCCCAGGTGAGCATTTTGGTTGCCTTGGTTTGGAATAACACTCAGACCCCATTTTGCCAGATCTCCTTGCATTCTTTGAAGCTCTTGCAAAGTGTTGTGCAGTAGCACCTCACCACAAGCACAGTTTTTGCTGTCTACTGCCTATTGATGTTCTCCTTGCCCAAAGGGGTTTTCCAACATCATCCTGTTTTGTGTCGGTATCTGTACTGAACTCCTGTTTTTTTTGACAGCTCAAACTTGCAGAAGGAAGTGCTTGAGTAAGATACTATTTTTAATAATATTGAGAGGTTTGTTAGTTTTGGAACAGAACATAAAACCTAGGCCTGCCTAGGGCAATATTCTGGAAACAGGGCTTGGGTCACACTCCACACAGGAACTTGCCCTAAGTAAGGTTCACATGTTTATGTAGCGCTGTGTTATGGGCTTCTGCATCCTCCCACCTTCCTCATCTTTCCATAAAGATCCTGTATTGACGGGAGGGAAATTGTTTTTACTTTAGGGATTTACAGATGCAGTTCACTACAGGTCCTACAAGCTAAAGTCAAGGCTTCAAAACCGGGTGTCTTGTGGCTCAGCTGGAGTGACTGGCCCATGGGCTTTTCCCCCTTCTCATCAAGGAGATAGAAGATAGCAGGGGTTAGTACCATGTCCCCTAGTCTGAAGGTCACAATTTCAGCCTCTGACTGATTGCCACCAGCCAGGCACTGAGGCTCATGGCAGCATCAGAGGAGTGGGGCATGCACCTGCTGACCCCTGGGGATGAGGCGGATTTCAGCCCCGCTGAGTAGCCAGTGCTGCTTTAGCATAATAGACCTGGGAACTGAGAAATGTGCCTTGACCTTCATATGCAAATCTTCCTTGAGGGGCAGATATGTGTGAGAAAAATTATTCCAGTGTAATTTAAAAATTGTATGATGATATTTGTTAGCTTTTCTGCATGTGTACATCTATTATTTTCTGTTAATTAATGGAAGTAATATAACTGTTTCATTTTTAGAATTCTGCTGTTTATCAAAGCACGTGACTTGATGCTACTTGCTTAGAAAATGAAAATATAGGATGCACTTTAACTGTCACAGAACTTGAGAGGTGTTTGCGTCGTTGTTGCACAAATTTACCCAAGCCCCATTTCTGCAACTGCTCTAAAGGCGGGTCTGCTGACAAAGGTGAGGAGATCTCCCTTCAGCTGGGACATGGCCAAATAAGTGGAAACTACACAGGAATCAGGGCTTTGGGCTTCTCCTTCGTGGTTTTCCAGTTTGTTAATAGATCAGCGGGCCAGCAAGATTAGTTAATCCAGCCTGCACAGAAGCTATATGTGTTTGGCACAGTGGGTGTGTGTGTCAGGAATGGCCGCTCCTGCAGACAGAGCAGGAGTGCCTGCCTGGCACGGTGCTGGCTCCCAAACACAGCCAGGCTGTGGTTCTGTCACACTTGTCCCCACACTGATGAGCAAAGTATTTAACAGCTGTTGTGCCCAAAGGGACATCTCTTCTGCTGACTCCCCAGCCTCAGCCCGTGTATCTCCATGTGGCACTGGCTCTGTGCCGCAGCTCTACTTACAAATAATTCTGGCACAAAATTGTTGGTTTGTTTGAACTTCTCTGGCAAGAAATTCACTCTTTTAAGTAAAGACTTCAGATGTCAGAATAGGTATTGTGCCCTTCAAACATACTTTTGCTCCTTGTGAAACTAAACATAAATTGTTTATTGCAGCTTAACTAGAATCAATGACAACAGTCTCATTCATTTGTCAGTAGTGCCAGCACTCAAATTATTCTAGTTTGTGGTGACACTCACATTGTTAGAGATTTAAAGCCAGGAGCTATGGACATACCCCATTGTTTCTGATGGAGTAAGTGTTTCTCTTTCAAGTGTGCTTTATGCAGAGAGGGGAAAAACATTTTTTTCCCACTTAACTGATGGTTTGTTACTTCCTTAACTCTGAGATGCTCATGTAGATATTACCTTGCTGACAAAGTGAAAGCAATCTAGTAATTGCTTGCAAAAGAAAATTGACGGCATTAGAGTTCAGTTGCCTTTGTTACAGCCATTAAAATGCAGACACTGACTGATACATAAATTGGTTTGATAGTTTCATTGTTTTTCCTTAGTCAAGTTTGTTAAAAGTGCGTTTGATCACGTCTCTGTGATATACTTGTGCTGGTGTGGTGTACATAGGGAGAGGTGGTCCCCTGTTACCCATTGCTGCCATGGGGACAGCTCTTGCTGGGTCTCTGGCCACAACCCCAACAGTCATCTACAGCCTGGATGGAAAACATTGTTGAGGCACCTGACAAATTTCACACACATTATAGGTAAATGTAGGAAAAATATTCCTTTTAAACAGGCTGCTTCGGATCCTGTTTGAACGATGCCACTTCTAAATGCTAATTTTCTGTCGTAGACTGCCAATTGAGAGCAGAGATTGTCTTTAAATTACACTGTCTGCTTCTTTGTTAGTTTTTAACATTCCTGTTTTCTCCATTGTTATGATCCTGGTTTTGTCTTCGGCTTCCCTCGTGTCCTCATGTTCTTTGCCACCATCCTAACCATTTTGTTCAATGCCAATCTGCCTACCCTTTGCAACACTGGCTGCCTCAGAACTGCCTCCTGTACTGCAGCTCACACTCCTCCTGCACCCTATTTGAGACATAATCCAAATTATGCAAAACCCTGATTTCATGTGTGTGCTCATAAGGAGAACTGGGCTAATCCAAATTGCACCAGCTTTTATAGACCTCCTTTGCCTTTCATGTTATAGACCTTTGCCTTTCATGTCTGAACTATCTTCCATTATGTTTTGTCTCCTTTGTTTTGTTTTTCCCGATTCATTTACTGATGTCATAAATGACAGTTTATGTCATTGCAATTTGCTTCCATGGATATGACTCCTGCACGTGGCATCCGAATTCTCGCTCTTCACTTCTTGCATAACTGGGGGGATGGGGGGCTCTACCCCAACGTTCCTATCTGTCTATTCTCTCAAAGTTAATGAGCCTTTTTCTTCTTGCTTCAGGCATGTTACATGCCCTGACTTATTCATAGATGATGGCTATTAAAATTGGCAAAAGCTTTGAAAATTAAATTATTTCTCTAAATAGCTTGCTTCTAATCTCCTCAATGATGTTTCAATGCAATTGGCCTGTTTTTTAGTATCAATCAAGAGTGATTACACTGAAACCTCTCTGAACAGAGGCAATTGGGCCACCTTGTTTAATTGAAGGTATTTGTGATTTGTGTAAGAGCTCAGAATCTGCCCCTGGCTTAGTTCAGATGCAGCAGCACAATGCAGAATTTGCCTGGAACAGGGTATCCAGATGAAAGTGACCTCTCCTGGCATGAAGCAATTAGTGTGAGGGGGTTGGCTTGTTTGCTTTTAAAGTGGTGGAACATGCAGAAAAACATTTGATGTCAATTATATTTCTCAAAAGGGTGAAAGGGAATTAAGGGAAAAAAGCTACAGTTCGTGATAGAGTTGCTACATCAGTCTAAGGAGAACTAACAGTGAATTATGAGTATGAAATAGGCCATTAACTGAACTTGCATGAGCAAAGTGGGGGGAACAAAGCACAAATACATGTACTTATATTAAGAAAATCAGTTACAAATTCACTTCATGCTGGAGTGTGTTTTCCCCAGTATAATTTTTTGCAGAAAACAGAAAAGTAATTTAAGACTTCTAATACTCAGTCTTTCTGGTTTTTTGGCTCTTTGTTACTAAACCCAAAGCTGATCAAACATTTTGATTTCTGGCCCCTTTTTTTCTTTCTCACAGTGATAAGGACTAGGAAAGGAAAGAAGCTAGAATTAAGGAAATAAAACAAAATACTGTTTCTTTATTTTTAAAGTCAAGGTAAATTTTTAAAGGGTAGATAATAAGATTCAATCAAAAAACTGTTGTTGTTAGAGCAAATTAAAAATCACAGAATCACAGAATATCAGGGATTGGAAGGGACCTTGAAAGATCATCTAGTCCAATCCCCCTGCTGGAGCAGGAACACTTAGATCAGGTCACTCAGGAACACATCCAGGCCCATTTAGAATGTCTCCAGAGAAGGAGACTCCACGACCTCCCTGGGCAGCCCCTTCCAGTGTTCAGTCACCTTCACTGTGAAGAAGTTTTTCCTCATATTTAACTGGAATCTCCTATGTTCCAGCTTGCATCCATTACCTTTTGTCCTATCATTGGATGTTACTGAGAAGAGCCTGGATCCATCCTCCTGACACTCACCCTTCACATATTTATAAAGGTTAATGAGGTCGCCCCTCAGTCTCCTCTTCTCCAAGCTAAAGAGACCCAACTCCCTCAGCCTTTCCTTGTATGGGAGATGCTCCACTCCCTTAATCATCTTGGTAGCCCTCCTCTGGACTCTCTCAAGCAGTTCCCTGTCCAGTCCCTATTGAATGCTAAAAAGGGAAAAGAGGCTTCAATGTGCCAGTATACCTGTGCAAGATGCAGCTGATGAGAGAGAAGGAAGGGAAAATTGAAAACGGGTGAAACTTGGGATCTCTGATTTTGCAAGGAAAACTGGTCTGAGGGAGGGGTGGTGGTGGCCTCTTTGTGCATCTGTGGGTCAGCCTCCTTGGAACTGGTCTAGGTGCCTGTTGATTGGAAGGTAAGGGCAGCAGGGCTGTGGGTGACCTTGCTGTGGGATAACTCATGTCACCACCCTGGGGTGCTGGGGGTGAGGAAAACATGGGGTGAAAACTGATGGAGAGAACCAGGGCAAGGGCTGCGAGTGAGGAAGAGGGGCGCGAGGAAGTTGGCACACACAAAACTATGCAATCATTTAGATGCTGGAGACCAGTTAAATGATGGTTGAGCAAAGAACTCCTGGAGAAGCTCAAAAAATAAGAAGGAGGCCTATAGAAAATAGAAGCAAGGACAGGTAGACTGGGAGGCATACAGAGAAACTGTCCAAGTGGCCTTGGACAGGAAGCAGACTAAACCAGCTAAAGCCCAGAAAGAATTATATCTGGCCAGGGACATCAAAGTCAACCAGGCCATGTGCAAGGTCTTGCACCTGGGTCATGGCAATCCCAGGCACAAATATATGTTGGGCAGAGGATGGATTAAGAGCAACCCTGAGGAGAAGGACTTGGGATTGCTGGTAGACAAGAAGTTTGATGTGAGCCAGCAAATGTGTGCTGGAAGTGCAGAAAGCCAACCACATCCTGGGGTGCATCAAAAGAATTGTGGCCAGTGTGGGGAGATGGAGCGGGGTGGGGGGAATTCTGACTCCACTCTGATGAGACCCCACCTGGAGTACTGTGTCCAGCTTTGGAGTTCTTAGCACATGAAGGACATGGACCTGTTGGTATGAGTCCAGTGGGGGGCCACAAAATGATCACCTCTACTGTGAGGACAGGCTGAGAGAGTTGGGGGTGTTCAGCCTGAAGAAGAGAAGGCTCTGGGGAGAGCTTAAAGCAGACTTCCAATACCTGAAGGGGGCTACAGGACAGGTGGGAGGACTCTTGATCAGGGAGTATAGCAGTGGGATGAGGGGTAATGGTTTTCAACTGAAACAGGGGAGACTTAGATGGGATATTATGAAGAAATTCTTTGTTGTCAGGGTGGTGAAACAATGGCCCAGGTTGCCCAGAGAAGGTGTGACTGCCCCATCTCTGGAGATTTTCAAGGCCAGGTTAGATGGATGGGACTTTGAGCAACCTGGTCTGGTAGGAAGTTGTTCCTGCCCTGGGAAGGAGGGTTGGAACTCAATGATCTTTAAGGTCACTTCCAACTCTAACCATTATGACTTTTTTGCTCTGCTGTCCCCACAGGTGAGAGCAGCCCAGCCACCACACTCACTTTGCCCAGCTCTGAGCTGGCTGGGGACATGCTGGTGCCGGTCTGCATGGCCATGTCTGTATGGCATAGCAGTCTCCACCGCTTACTCAACTTCTCAGGGCACCAACCCATCTTTGGTGCAACACACCCATGGCCCTCTGCCTGGAGCTGGCAGGACACTGCTGCCTGTGAATGCACAGGCTTGTTCCTCTTTGAATCATCTTTCTTGAAAATAGAAGCTTAGCAAATAAAGATACAGCTGTTAGGGCTGAAGTGTCTTATGCCACTGGCATTATTCCTCATTATTTTTACAAGAAAACCTTGCTTGGCATATATAGCTTAGAATACATTTGTGTCTTTTCCATGTCTCTCTTGTGCTTTGTGTCCAGCTGATAAGCTTTTAGTTTACAGCCTGTTGTTGTTAGTTAGTTATAGTTTGTATTAATATATTCAATTATTAGTTCAGTTCTCAAAGGCATGCAACTTCTATGTGATGTTCCAGCATTTCCCAATGTGGGTGTTGTATCCTGGTTTTGAATCCCTGCATTCAATTCCCAAAGTAAGTGTTTTGTTTTGGCATCATTTAAAAAAACACTCAGAATAAAATCACTGCCAAGATCAAACTTTTCCAACCTCCCAGGTTTTGGTTTTTCACCCTAATCCATTTTCATCTCCTCTGCAGCCAATTTCATGGCAGTTTCGCAATTTCTGTCTCTTTCTCTGGAATCTGCCTAATAATTTCTCTGGTGACACCATATCAAAATCTTTAATGAATTCTTTGTAAACTAGAATTGCTGCATTTGTTTGGCCAACAGAATGGGGTGTTAAAGAACAAACAAACAAAATCCCAAGATGCCAAGTCAAGACTCTTACTATGTACATCTGGGAAACTCATGTCAAACTTTTTAGCACTTTCCTTGTATCTTCATGTCTTTAATTTTCCTTTTAAATCTGTCCTGAATTTTACCCTGGTTAAGGTCTAAGAGGTTTATAATTGTGTGGATGTGGGTCACTTTCTATCTTTAAATGCAGGCACCACATAGGCTGGTTCTTTTAACCGTTTCAGTCTGATGTCATCCCCTTTCAGGTCCATATGGATCAAATTCCAAGGCAAAAGAAGGAAAAGAAATAATAACCCACTAAAAATTGGGAAAAAAAAAATGAACCCAAACCTTGCATTTTTGCATTAGTTTCTGTTTTGTGGTGTTTTGATTTTTGTGTGTGTGTTTTTAAATCTCTCTAAGGAATTACTTAACTTATGTTTTATCAGTCTTTGTTACCTAACATTCCTAGGATCCAATGTATTTCTCTTACATTAAATAACCATGTGAGAGCCTGTAAAAATGGAAGAAGTGGAAATATACCACTGCCAGGTTATGGTCCCGTCCTCTGGTGAGGAAGTAGAGCATCTCCATTGACCTTAAAGAAGAGGTGCAGTGTTAGTAGAAGCGTTCTGGTGTGTGAGAAGCTGCCAAGAGCAGGGTTGGAATCATCCCATGATTCCATACAGAACTAACCCATGGCTATTTTTGCTGTGAATAGCTACATTTTGTATGTAATTGTTCTTATAACAACTGTTATATATGAGATACAGATAAGTCAAGTAACTCATGAGTATTTCAATAATCCCTTCTCTGACATTGTACAGGTATGTGAAAACACATATTTAATTATACTATTAGAGTAAAATCCCCAAGCGGTTTGTCAGTTCATTAGGGACACTTTTTAACATGCTTTGCCCTTTGCTTGCTTTTCTCTGGCTTATTTGATGCTGTGATTTTTGAAAGATACTTGGGCAGTGCTGGCAACAGGAGCACTGAGTGGCGCATATTAATAATGCACCAGCACATTAGGTAGGAGGCCTCCATTAAGCACCTTATAATTTAGAGCAAATAGCTCTCTGAGCTTTGAATTGGAGACTTCTGCAGATTCAGATTCTTACTGGGAAAAGCAATTTAAGGGAGAAGAGATTTTGTGTGTGTGACCCCACAGGGAGCAGCGATGTCCTGGTGAGGTACCTGCAGGAGAGGTGGCACTGCCAGAGCCCAGGGTCCCTGTAGGAAGCAATTTGGACATTCTCCCTGGATCACGGCTGGTGCAGACTGTGCCCCATGTCACTGCATAACACAGTCCTGTTTCTTCATTAGAAAGGGGTGATGTTACCAAACTGGCATGATTTCAGAAGACACAGCTGGAGTGGAAAGGAAGCTACAAATGCTTAATTACACAATCAGCCTTATTAAGTAATAAAAGAATCACCACCATTTCCCCAAAAAGGGGCACATGTGTTTTATGTAATGATATGTATATGTTCGTGTGATGGCTCATGACCTGGCCTGATGAATATGCACAATCTTCTGGAAAGATTGACTGCTGCTCTCTATTGTTATTGCAAAGAGTACACAGTAATTCAAGAATATTGTCTTTGCTTTTATGGAATATGACATTTCCCCCAAAAATATAATTTGAAAATAAATCACTTCTTGATTATTTTTTATTTAGATGTACTTATTTATGTGAGTTCTCCTACTTGTGCATTCACACTGATAACAAATGCCATGTATATGGTAACTTACAATTTATGAAGATACTCAGCCCCACACGAGATAAAGCACTGTGCTGCAAAAGCTGCTGAAAATTGTGGGGTGTTCTGGTTTTTAAAAAGGCATGGCTTTAAAATTTGCATGGTTAGCTACACAGAGCCAGTCAAGTGTTTTTATTTACAGCATTAAGGTCTGCAAATGAGCACTTGTAATGTTTGCTCCCAAAATAAAACATAAAACAAAACAACAAGGAGCTGTCATGCAAAACATTTAAGAGAGAAGAGAAAAATTGATTTTCTCATGAGTAGGAAAGAGTTTAATGGTATTTTACAACAACCCCGAAAAGCTGAGGGGTAAAATAACCCTACCACACCAGACTTCCCACCAGTTTTACAGTTGTTGATTACTATGTTGTAAAGCTGAATTAAAAAGGGATTGAGGGAATGTCATCCCAGTGGTGGCAGAAGTAGGGGGCCTTTACAGCCCCTAGAGCTGCCTTGGGTGATTCAAACCGCCATGTGCTGGGGAGCAAAGGCACATGATGCCTGTAGCAAGTGTTGACTTTTTAATGCTGGTATTGAATGCTTTCAGTTATTTATAATTTTAAAAAAGCAAAATCTCAACTTTAATTCACTTTCTTCATTTTAATTCACAGTTAACTCCATGTACTGTGGCATGGTAAATATTCCCCATGCAGTAATACGGGTCCCAAAATATACCTGTCAAGGAGGCTGATGGATGCGTAGCTGGTCTTTTTACAAAGATGAACTTTAGCCACTGGAGATGTGCTTATTTAAAAAAAAAAACAAAAAACCAAAACCCCAAAAAAACACAACCAAATCCCAACAACCACAAAAAACAC
>VZTM01041146.1:0-14451 GCA_013400555.1 Jacana jacana | reverse complement strand
TGGGGGGGGGGGGGGGCGCAACTGCAGTTTGGAATTATATTTGCAGACAGCAGTATGAACAACTATGGTGTAATCACTCTGAGAAGTGAGGACAGTATGTGATGAAACTCAAATTTATTCTGGTTTGGTATTCTGTGTGTCAGAACTGAGAGCGCAAGTTTATCATTTCAGGAAGTGGCAGAGTATCTACACCTTCTTGTGAGGTTTCCAGATGCTCTTCCTCCAAGAGAAAATAAAAAATAAGGATGCTAGTCTTACCACCAAGAGGTAGATTAAGATCTCTTCTGTGTGCTTCCATTGCCTTGAAATGTCTGGAAAAGAAATTAATGCATTTCGGACGCAGTATGAGGGAAGAAACAGAGGAAAATTAATGCTATTTGGTTCTGGACAGAATGGTAGTGATTCGTTATTATGACCCTATGAAATATCATTACTTGAGCTTATGTATGAGAAAATTAATTTTCCTCTTGCTTTGAAAAAGTGAAATATTCTTTCTTAGTTTGCAAGTAATTAAATAGTTATTTTGTGTGTTGGAATTAAACAGTGGTAAAAAGCTCTGTTGAGGGGAGTTTCCTTAAGGTTTTATTGTTTTTTTTACACTGATATATCTCCTGTGCCTGCTGGGGAAACTTCCGGAATTTCTTGCAACACTGAAGAGGGTATTGAATACTTCCTTGGAAAAAGTCCCTAATCAAATTGCTGGTAATATGGTCAACAGTTCAAGAGTGGCATTGGAAAGTATTTAAATACTTAAAATTAGGCATAAGAACTTCCCTGGACTGCTTCTTCAGTTACTTTTAAAATGGGTATCTGCAGAATAATCATTAGGTTTTGATTTTTCTTTTCCTACTGCAACGATTATGAAAATGTGCCTTTGTGTTGATAGAGCAGGTATTGCTTTCAAAAGACAGGAAGGTTTCCTGATGCTACCAAGTGATTAAAATGACTTGGGCTTTCTACAGACACCACTTTTCAGAATATACGTGAACTGTGGGTTCCTCAGATGCCTGCAACCTCACCAAGTGACCCGAGGGAAGGAGCTGGCACCACTGTGTGCACCTCTGCAGTGTGGCTGGGGCAGGGCCCTGGTCCCCAGTCATGCAGACTGGTGTCCTCATGCTTGTGCTCTCCCACCTGAGCAGGCAGCTTTATTTCTGGCCTTGGGGAAACAAAAGGGACAGGATTTGGTGGTCTTATCCCAGTCTTGAGTGGTAGGGACAAGCACAGGGTGTGTATTTAAGGTCTGGAGCTCAAAAAATCCCCCAGGTTGGACAGCTTTGCTCAGAAGCACGTTCCTGATCCACTCATAGAATAATTTATGCTGGAAGGGACTTCTTGAAGGTAGTCCAACCCCATGTTTGAAGCAGGACTAACTCCAAAGTCAGATCAGCTGCTGGAGGGTTTTGAGCACCTCCAAGGGTAGAGATCCCACAGTCTCTCAGTAACTCACTTCCCTTGTCTGACTACCCTCGTGTTATTTCTTTTGTCTATTTCTTTTTTCCTATTTTAGACATGATTTCCTTAGAATTATCACTGTGCCTCTTGTTGCTTTGCTGTGCAACTGCTGGAAGAGTCTCGCTGCATTGTCGCTAAGCACCAGCAGGTAGCCGTAGGCAGCAAATATGGCATCGTTCAATGCTTTCTGGGCTGAAGCAAATGTGGTGCTGAACCAAGCTCAGTATTTAATGTGCTTCAGCCCTGATCACCTTGGTGGTCTCCATTTGGATGTGCTGCATTCTCACGCACCATTTTAAAATATATCTGCACAGAAATAGGTATGCATCTTAGTTGCAAGTGCTCAAAATTCAGAATTTGGTAAGTATAGAAATACAGTTTTATTCAGTCACTGAAACTAAAGGAGCCCTTTCAATTGTGTCATGGAAAGATGTATTTTAAAGCAACTGTCTGTTCTAAAGAAAATTGAAAATTAATTTGGCAATGCCTTAAAAAACTAACTTAATAAAAATGCGAATAGCAGGTAATACAGAATTTGGAGTGAAGAATGAAGCCTTAAATCTGCCTTCTTGAGCCTAAACTATTATATAATTTAAAATTATTTGCTGTTTTATAAGGGCCTTCATGGAGCAGTAACAACTTGTGTCAGCTGATTATCCAGCTCAGTTTACAGATATCTGCAGCTGTTTTCCTTGCAGTTTAGTTTACTTGAACTCAGGTTTAGTTTCAACCTTATGGACATCTACTATCAAAGCCAAGGCTGAAGGAAAAACTTTTGATTTAAAAATAAGTTTGATTTTTAACAGCTTGTTGGCTTTCATCTTCTTATCAATGAAATATTGCTGATAGTTTAGGAGGAAAAAACCTCTTTTGGTCACATATAGTCTTTGTGCCTTTGCAAACCATCGGATATTGCCTATCTTTCTTGCTGGGAGGGAATTGCAAAAGTCATTGCTTTTGATCCTTAAGTGCTTTTGGTTTTTATGGCAAGACTTACAACGAATTAATATATTATTCTCCTCTCTGAGTCTGCCTGAGACCCAGATTCTTTTTTGGGGTTAAATTGACAATCCTTAATTTCTTACCCAATGCCAATATTAACATAGAGGCTGTGAGTCCCAGAGATTAAATGATTTATGAGAGCGCCAGAGCTCTGCAGTCTGTCCAGGAGAGGCAGAATCCTGGATGAGGAGAGGGGAATGGCTCGAGTTCTCAGCAGGTAGCTGATTTTCTCCAGGAAAAAATATTCTGAGCTTTGAGGAATAAACCAAGTGATGACTAATGTGTTTAATTCAAAGTTTGGTTGGTTGGTTTGGTTGCTTTGTTTCCTTTTAGCGAGAGTAATGGTGGTAAACACTCCCAAAGGCATGTGAACCCCTGCAGTGCCCCACCAGTATGAAGTTATGAACCACTGTGGTTTTTGTTTCCCTTCAACTTAACCTTCTGGAATACCTGAAAACTTTAGCATACCAAACTCTTACTTTAAATAATTAACGTGCTTTTGATAGAAGAGAAACAAAAATGTTTATCTGGTTTCAGCTTATTCTGGACTTAAAGACTGAAGGAAAAACCATACCCAAAGAACTCATAGCTTATCTCTATCAAAAAGCAAGAGTGGCATAGCCAAGGACATGGATCTGCTTGATGTTTACATTGTAACTTTAAGGATTGTCAGCAGTCGATTGAATTGATGATTGACCACAAAATACAGCATTCGTGCTTTGCAGTTAGTTTGGGGAAAAAATCTGTGGTAGGCACAGGTTTTAAATTAAAACTATGGAGATATTTCTTAAATAAATGCAGAATTCATGAATAAAATGTGAATTATTTTTCTGGTACAGTGATGTGCTTAGAAGACTGTAGCTGAAGGAATTAGTCATAAAGCTTTACCTCATGGAGACTGAGGGATGCAGTGAAAAAGAAGGCAGATGATTTCAAGCCAGAATCCATGCAAAATAAAATAAAAGTGTTAACAAAGCAGTGGGATGATTAATTCTGAAAGTGGAGCCCAAGCTTGAGCATTGCTGTAGTCAAATTCCCAAGAATCATGTTTCAAAATGAATACGCAAAATACCTCCTCTGTTGATTTTAAGGCAGCTGAGATAGAATGATTGTTTTAACTTTTTTTTTTTTTTAACCATCATAGTCTTGGATAAAACCTATAACACTTTTGAAATTCTTATTATCCTGATGTCTGCTCAAAAGTATTCCTGCCACTGGAGAACCTGATACTATTCTGGGATGAATAACAATGATCCTTCAGGCAGTAAAAACTGAAAATAAAACAGTAATAAAAGAAATGTAGAAAAAAGGGGGTCAAGGAGGTTTGATAAGGACTCTAGTATGGGGTTTCTCACAGAAATGCAGTAAACAGAACCAGAAGCATCTGCTTAGACCTAAGAAATGTCTCTCTTCCATGTAATGTTTTCTTCGTGTTTATGCCAAGAGGTGAAGCTCCTTCACTGTTTATGCCAGACCTGATGATGGCTGAATTTAGGCAACATCAAGACAACGTGATGCTATTCTGGTCTGAGATGTTCTCTCCTCCTTCCTCCCTTTCCCAGGTGTGGGGACCTGGTAGCACTCAGGGATGGGTGTCAGTGGCAGCAAGAGTGAGGGCCACCAGCTTCTTTCTGGCCACTGTGAGGACAAGGTGACATAGAAAGCAGTGTCAGTATCTTCAATGAATGTAAAGTAGGAGTCTGAGGGGCTAGAGAGCTTGTGCCAGTGTCATGGGTTTTTTTCTACATGCATCTTCTATATATGTACCCAGTTATTTCAGGTATTGCATTTCCATAAGTGCACTTGGAAATCGTTTTTTCAGGTGTCTCTGTGATTTTCTCTTCTTTTCCTGGTTCCGTAATAGCACAAAAATAGTCTCTTCATGAGAGTCACTCCACAAAATAGACAGGTGAATGGGACAAGTTTAAAAAAAATAAATTGCAAATACATTCATGAAATGTAAGAGAGACAGACCTTTTAGAATTGGGTGCTGAGCAGTTATAAAATTAAACATTTTTAATTCAGGAATCTTATCTTGTAGTTATGTTGTTTTGGGGGGAGTTATGATCTTGAGGCATCTCCCTGCACACGCTCCTTTGGCAACCCCACCTCACATGTGCCAGGAACATCAAGCTCATTCACATCCATGGTGAGAGTAGTGGTAGTGCAACCTTCTCTGAACGTTCCAAGCGCTCAGCTGGGAAGAAGACCAAGGCTGGGCATACCGCTGTCTGTCAGCATCTTTGAGAAGGAACGTTCTGCTCATCCTGACAAAGTGCGTGATGAGGAGTGCCCTGCACTGTGGAAAAGGGATTTGGAAAAAGGGTTAATTTTGTTCACAGCTTTAAAGTAAAGCTGTATTTTTTGGGGAAAAAAAAAAAAAAAGAATGAAAAAACCCAAGCCCAAATACTCTGAAGCATTTTGAAACTTTCTAGAGACTTTTTTTAAACCAGCTAAGTTGGAAAAATAAATGGTCCAGTGACTACTTACTAATTCATCCGCATATGCAGCTGCAAAATTATGTTCTGTGCACATAGTGCAAAACTTCCTCCTAAATATGAGGTTTAGAGACCCTTTGGGAGTAATTAACTATAATGCAGAAGCAAATCTGGGTTCATTGTATGCACTGCTCATTTAATACATGTTTTTTTGCACAAAGTCCATTAGTAAGTTTCCAAAACCTCCCTGAATGCTAAACATTTTATTATGGGACTCTGAGTGCTTCTTATTTTGCATAAAATCTAATGTTAATCCCATGCATTACATTTATCTTTTGATCCCTGGGTAGCAAATTGCTGTGTCACATGTGTGCCACAGTGTATTCAAGGGCTAAAATCTGCCTTTTATTTAGTTATGTATTTAACAGTGACAGAACAGCTCTTTTTCTGTGGACCACACAAAAAGGTGGGGATATGCTCATCATAAATTGCATGCTATTGATCTTATTCTACTCACTGGTCAACTTCCATAGTGTGTGTGTGGTTTCTTGTTGTTGTTCTACTAACTGCTTTTGTTCTGTGCTTTAGTCCTGTGCTGTGGTTGGTTGGTGGGATCCTTACTCTGCTGTAGTGGAAATGAAAAGCAAAGCTGCTATTTCCATCAGTTGTACAGCACTGGCAGTCAAAATGATTGAGTTGTGAGGATGTATTTACCCAGGACTGGGAATACATACCCTCAGCCTCAGTTGGGTGTAGGCAAGTGCCTGAAGTGTATGTTTAATTTGCTGGATTGGGTCAATGCCAGAGACTAATGGACTCCTCCGAAGGCTGCAGTGTGATGCTCTCTGGCCTGTTTTCCATGGGCAGGAAGGGATGTAATCTGACTCTCTGTCAACTAATCTGTGAAGAAGCATAAATCACCTGAGATACTCTGAGGAAATCTGTCCCACCAGCTGGGTGTGGTGAGGGTGGTGATACTGGGATGTGCTGGGCAGCAGTCAGTATTGCTGGTGGCACTGGGTTTACTGTCCCCACTGTGTACTGGTGATCAACATGGAAGCACAGCGGCACAAAAACAAATGAAGAAGAGCAGAAATAACTACTCGGCTATTATGAAAGCTTGTTCTTTCTCTTCCCTTAACTCTTTGTTACCTGTTTGGAGAGACTGGCAGTGTAGTATCGTATAATGTTAGCTAACATGTATTGTCTTATCCACCACTTATTTCCAATAAATCCCAAGCTATAGTCTTTGATATTATAGGAGAGTTAATTGTTAACATATGATGGCTTTTACAACACCTGTGCTTTATCTCAGAATATGCAAAATATATCAAATACTTTCATTTAGGCACAGTGGTTTATACTGTGCTTTGGCAGCACTATCTGGATTGGTTGGGATTCTGTCCGATTACTATTTTACACAGCAGTCGAGTATCTGTGAAGTGGCTATCAATTGGAACATATTTTGCTCTTCAGACTTGCTTATGCAGGTTTCACAAAACATTTAATTAGTGATAATCAGCTTCTAACCAGCCAGAGCACACTGATGTGATTCTTTCCCTCGCTTCCCCCATAATTGTAGGCATCGTCTGTAACCGTACGATAAATTACTTGCAGTCTGGAGAACTTCCTAGCCAGCAGGAAGGTAGAGAATAAGAATGTGATTTGCATGGGGCTAAAGAAGCTGTTGTGTGTGCTGTGATTTCAGTGAAAAGTATACTTTTTCTTTCCCTTTCAGAATGGTGGACCTGGAAACCAGCTGGCAATTGCAAAGTCTCCTTTCCCTCAAGGTTGCTGGCCAGTGGTCATCTTCCACACCCAAGGAAACTAGAAGAGCTCCGTGTTAACTTCTGAAAGGATTGTTTCACTATGGAAGATAAAATTATGCCTTGAACCCGCAGTTTGGAAAAGGGATCATCTCTGATGCATGGTTAAGAGACAGAAAAAACAGTCCCAGATGATGAGTACTTTAAGTAGCACTGGAATATTACTCAGCTTAACGACAGTGTCTGTTACACTAGATTTTAGTTTGCATGGTGGTCTGATGGCTTGGTCTTTAAGCAGCAATTTGACTCTGAATCAGAGCTTGCCTACATCTGATCCTCTGAATGCCTCGGAAAAGGACGAAGTGTCTCGGATGTCCATGAGGGAGAAGAACTGGCCGGCCCTCCTGATCTTGGTTGTCATCTTGCTGACTATCGGGGGAAACATACTGGTAATTATGGCTGTGTCTTTGGAGAAGAAGTTGCAGAATGCCACAAACTTCTTCCTGATGTCCTTGGCAGTAGCGGACATGCTGGTGGGTATCCTGGTCATGCCCGTGTCCCTCATTACAGTCCTGTATGGTAAGTGGCTTCCCTCCTTGTTTGACTATATGCTTTTGCAGGGAATCCCCTGAGGCTGTCGCAATCTGCTTTGCCCATTTTTTTCATGCATTGGTAGCTTGAGGAGTATCAATGTGGACTCAGCCATGGGTCTGTGCTGAGGTTCACACTCTACTGGGAGCAGAGCTATTTTCTGTGCTGCTGGGAATGACATGGGAGTGTTGTTGATACCGTTTTTTTTTTATTACCGAGGTCACCGAGAGAAGCTGCAACAGTAAGTCAGCTTATTACCTTTCGGTTGGACTGCCACAAAACTTGCTAGGACACCAGAGGTTAGGGAAAAGCTGAGGAGTGTACATGACTGACGCAACTCTCTGAGCCAGGTCAGAATCAGTCCTTGAGCTCCCACTGGTATCAGTGGGGTCTGAGCAATAATGTAGGTAAGAGAGCAAGTTTGCGCTGGTAGATTTTGCATTCCAAATAAAAGCCTGAGCTCAGCTTGAGCCTTTCTGTTCCTCAGTTTCCCTGTCTCTCACCTGAGAACTCTGGTTTAAACTACTTTGGGATCTGCACGTATAGGTGTGTTTATTGCTCCACAGCCATCCCAGGTTGGGTGTGTTTGTGCTGAGGTGGGGTGTTGCTCCTGCACTCCAGGGTAGAATCACTGTTAGTACTTTCAAGGGGTAAAATGTCTAACACATCCAACTTTCTTGTCATCTGTCTGAGACTTTGAATCTGTTGGGTTTTGGTTTGTCGAGGTTTTTTGTTTGGGTTTTTTTTCTGTTTTTCTTATCCCTGGATATTATAAAGGGGTATTGTGTTCACCTCTGTATCTCTGAGCATTGTGTTTGTGTGCTCACGTATCAATATGATGTGTGTGTGTATAATAGGTAATGCTTAATCATTTTTTAAGTCTGTCTTCTGATTTTCTTGGAAAAGTATTGTTAATATTGATATTTCTTGGAAACAAATAATGCTGTTTACATACAGATTTGATTAGAAATTGGTTTACTGTCCTATAAAGTAAAATGTAGGTATATTTATGTGACTTTTTCCCTTGCCTAAATGATTAAGTCACACAGAGATTCATTTCTAAAACACATTGATCAAGCATACGTAATTCCAAAAATTATATAACTTGTCTACAGTGAGTTAAATCAATCTGTGATTTATGTACAGACCGAGCCATTGAGATCTTATGCATAAAGCTTTTTATTTTGAGCTGTCAGAATAGTTCCATCTCTAAATCTTCTAGGTATTACAACATGTGTATTTTATTTTTAGCATTTTACTCCAGTTCTCTGTAACCTAAAAGGGAGCATATAAATACTGAATTATTTGATTGACCTGCAGTTGCATAAATTCTGGGTTATCCAGTGACTCTAAAAAGGTGGATTTATGGAAGTGACCTTTACATACATACTTTCTGGGTCTTTGGAAACTAATGGAAGTGGATTTTCTGTTTTGCCTAGAAATTGATTACTTAAGGTCATTTAAAGGTGTAAACCACGTTGCATATTTAGAGGCAAGTAAATATCATTGATCTGGAGAAGAATTGTAATTATTCCTCTTTTCTACTAGAGCACCAGTACTAGCTGTTGATGGCCCAAATGCTTCTCCACAGGCAGACAGCACTAAACAGATTCTTTGTTTTGGCAAAAATTGTAATTCCACCACAGTCATGGGAAATTTGTAGGAATCCTGTAAGAAATAAGAATAGCTGGTGCTATTTGAGGGGTTGGAGGATGCTGCCAAACCTGTTCCAATGTCACTGCCCTGGGTCTGATTGGGAGCCCTGGCTGGGCAGCAGCAGAGCAGGTATGCTGCCTTCAGGCATTGCAGGGGGGAAAGGAAATACTCTATACAGGGTAAATGGAGCTTCAGGGAAACTTGGGGACTGATTTGAATAGGAACCCTGTGAAATCACTTCTCCATATTTAAGCTACTAATTGTGGAAGTAAGCACCCAGAGCTGTGCCACTCTAGCAGCAAGAGCAGAAGGCTGCCAGAGGAAGTAGTCTGTCCCCTCTCCCAATGCAGTATTTGCTAATGCATCCTGAAAATAAACATTTGGTTTGATACTCAGAAGCTTCAAGACGTGGACTGACTGGGTATGTCTGAGAGAACCAAAGGAATAAAACTGTTGTGTCATGGGTATTGCTGATGGTAGTGCACAAACCAGTATCAGTGATTTGCACGTAAACAGAATTCCTCTGAGTGTAATGTGGTTCACAGCCATGGACTGATCAGGGAAAGTGTTACTGCTTGGAGATGTAATTGTGAATGTTCAGTCATTTACACTCTGTGTTATCTTACTCTATGCATCTGATGTGGTCTATATATTATGACACTGGGCTGTTTTAAAAGCTGCCATGTGCTGTATGGTGAAGTGTATGCAGCACATCTCTTCCAGATTTCTAGAAGTTGCTTTTAATTTATGTAATTAGAAAGGAACATTAAAGAATACATATAATAAATAGAAAAGTGATTAAGTTGCTTTTAAATTCCCACACCATCTTTCATCCCCAGTGATAAAGTCTAGTTTGCAGTTTTTCTAAGTTCATTTCCTTACTTTTCAGGTAATGAGGTAGAGGAAGTAGACTTCACTTCAAGCATAACCACAAAGCTGAATAGACACCCTCCACAAAGACTTCTGGGTTTCAGTGGTTTTCTTAATTAAAAGAAGGAAAAATCAAGTTGTTAGTAAATTCAAGAATCTTATTACAAAGGAAGGGATGGCAGGATGCATCATGCTGAATTTATTACCAGTTAGTCACAGCTCTGATATACTTATCAATTAGTCTTTCTTAAATGTCTTGGACTAATCAATGAGTTGCATTTGACAACTTATAATGTTTTCCATGGCATGCTGTTCCTAAAGAACTAAACAAATTAGTATACTAATTTATAAGCACACGTTGGGGAGAGTAAATGAGAAATTAACATCGTGTTTAATCTCAATGGTGAAACTTCTGATTAATCAAAAGTACTGGTATGATAGGGCATCAGTTATTCTGCGCATAATGGAGCTTCTGACAACACATGGAGATTGTCTCCTCACCTCAGAGCATTTTAGGGACCGGCCCTAGTGGGTTTGCATCACCAGGTTCATGGGCAAGAAAGAGGGCTGTTTTTTGCCTAGGAGGACTGGTAAAGAATGTGAGGGAATCTCATCAGCTGATCTGAGTGGAAATTGCAGACGGCATTAAACTTTCCTCATTCTAATGAAACGAGTTCATAGCTGCGAGCAAGTTGCCCAAGTGTGGCCAGCAAGAAGGGGCTTGCATACTCATCTACTACTCCAGGTGCCAAGGCTTCTCTCTTCTCTTTGAGTTTCAAAAACCACTGTAATGCTGGCAGCCTGACCCAGCTTCCAGAAGACTGGTATGAGATTCAGCCATTAGCCTGAACTGCTGGAGCAGCTTTATATCCCGATTATTGTTATTATTGATAATTATCATCATTATCATGTGCTGACAGAGACGTGCTGAGCACTTGTGCAGACTTGGCTGTTTGTTCCCCTGCAGAGGGATGTGCTGTCAGTTAAACAGCTTGTTCTATCCCTTGTTGCCCCTGCCCGAGGATAGCACTTGCTGTCAGCAATGGATGTCCTGCAGAGAGACCTGGTCAAGTGGGACAAGGACAAGGTGCTGCTGGGCACAGCCAATACCTGAAAGGACAGATGGAGGGTGCCTGGGATGTTGCAGACCTTTGGCAGCGCCAGGGCATGCTTCACACCTTCATGATGTGTATTTTCTGGAGCTGCAGCAAGGAGCAATGTGCTCTTTCAACAGCTGGGGCCATCTGTGCTGTCATTTTCTGGGAGGTTTTCAGTTTCTTTCCACCTACTGATATCTAATAATGATTCTCAAGGTATTAGTTAGTATTTACTGCTGCCAAGCAGCCACAGGTACCAGCGCTCACGTGAAGCAATACAAGGAGCTAAAGACAGTTGTTGTTTTGGCCTTCGTTCTCAAAAAAAAAAAAAAAAAAGAGACAAAATTAGAAGTGCTGTTTCTTATACTGGAGTTTTTAAGACTTTTAGTGTATTCATGGTTGTGATTTAAGTGACTGCAGTTGCATGTATGTATCGGTCCACCTGGATTAATAACAATCTTCCCCTTCTGACAAAGTCCTGGCTTAATTTGTAGCTAGTTATCTAATGTAGGCAGTCATTGCCTTATGACTGATGTAGTGAACTGGTGAGATCACCCTGCATTATTTTAAACATGCTCAAAACCCATCAACGATCTGGAAAAATGGTAAACCTTAAATCTGTGACCTGGCAGCAGACATTTTATCCCTGACCTGTTACTCACCGCACTGCTCTGTTGTTGTCCTCTCTGTGCCAGGGCAGCATCACCCTGCCAGTGCTGTGCTGCTGGCTGGGCATTTGCCCACCTTGGGGAGGACTGAGGGTGTCCCTTTCATCTCCCAGATGGTTTAATTGTCTGTGCTCATAGTAACTACTCAGCTCTGCTCCTCATGGGGTCAGCTGAAATTTAGATGTTCTGGGATTCTGGAGCCCTCCCAACCTGGCTGATGGGCAGAGCCAGGCTGGTGGTATGGCAATGGAGAGCAAGAAACATCATCTTGAGCAAAAGAATGAAAACCAACACAGTATCACCAAGGTTCCATCCCCAGAGAGCACTGGCAGCATCTCTTGGCGTGGTGGAAGCTCAAGAAGCTCTTTTAACATGAATATTTATCAGGTTTAGCATTAGGGCTCTCCTAGGACTACACAGGAGTCAGGAGAAAGGTGGAATCTCACCTTGTTAAAATAATGCCCTTACAAATGATACCAGAGGTACCTTCACTACAAAAGAGCCGGTATGGAGCAGTACTGGTTCCTGCATGTGTGTGTGGCCACTGATCAACAACATGGAATTGTGAGAAGGAGCAGAGGAAAAATAAGGGTGTTTTTATGGCTTATAACTAGGATCCTTGGAGAGTAGCCGAAGGAAAAGAGAAGGCAAAACCAGAGACTGGCCTAAGAGCAGTGAAGACATGGCAAATGCCTGCAGCAAACCCTGGATGCGAGGGTAAAGGCTGTGTGCTGCCAACCCAGCTGCAGTGTGAACTAGAGCAGGCTGAGCCTCCCTCAGCCTCAAAACACCCACCCTTGCCCTGAGGACACTGCATTTCAACAGCAGTTAAAATTAGGTGCATTTATAAGGAAATGAAAAAGAAATTAAAGGAAGTTTTCAGAAAGTGTATGGGCCTCAGTTCTCTGATCCCCAGAGGCAAATGCTGTGGTTCTAATATGCACCCTGAAGTCTGGCAATGTGATGCTTAGAGGGTGGGTGATGCTCTGCCATGGGTAGGGGTGCTCTGATGGAGTCCAGGAGCCCTGGGGATAGCTGCAGGCATGAGAGGAGGTGCTGGTAATATGTGCTTCCTTTCAGAAGAGACAACAACGAAAGGAAAGTGGAAAAAAAATTAAAAAAAAAACTACATAGTTACAGGGACACTAAGCCTACCACTGGCTGCATTAGAAAGGCACTAACAAAATGTAAATGGTTACTGTTATCTAAAATATAGACTAAGGTGTTAATGAATGGAAAACCCTGGAGAGTGAGTCTGGGGTATAGCTGCTGGACCAAATCAGACTTGAGGTCCAATCAGACAAACGCTATCTCTGGCAGGGACCTGAGCAAAGTGATGGATTTTCCTGTGCCAGGCCACATGATTGGAGGGTGGTCAATGTGACACCCATCTACAGGAAGGGCCAGAAAGAAGATCGGGGCAACTACAGGCCCATCAGCATTACCACAGTACCAGGAAAGATCATGGAGAGCTTTCATGGCAAGTGCAAGGCAGCCAAGGAATCGGGGACAGCTAGCATGGGTTCATTAAAGGGAGGTCCTGCTTGACCACTTGATATCTTTCCATGACTTGATATCTTTCTATGACCCACCTTCTGGATCAGGGGACGGCTGTGGACATTGTCTACCTGGACTTTGGTAAGGCCTTTGGCACTGTCTTCTACAGCATTCTCCTGGAGAAGCTGGCAAATCATGGCATAGACAAATGTACTCTTCACTGGATAAAAAAACTGTCTGGATGGCCATGCCCAGAGAGTTGTGATTAATGGGGTGAAATCTTGTTGGCAGCCAGTCACCAGTGGTGTCCCTCAGGGCTCAGTTTTGGGGCCAGCATTGTTTAATGTCTTTATTGATGATCTGGATGAGGGGATTAAGTGCACCCTCAGTAAGTTTGCAGATGACACCAAACTAGGTGGGAGTGTTGATCTGCTTGAGGGTAAGAAGGCTCTACAGAGGCACCTAGACAGGTTGGATCAATGGGCCTAGGCCAATGGGACTGAGGTTCAATAGGGTCAAGTGCCAGGTCTGGCATTTTGGACACAACAACTCCCAGCTACCTCAGTGGTTGAGGTTAGTCATTTCAGGCTGGTCCAGCCACAGTCGCAGCAACTGATCACGAGGTACAGGGGGATTTTGGGCACTTGACTGCCAGGGGTGGCCCAGGACAGTGGAGTGACCTGGCAGCACCCACCAGCTCTCAGGAGAGAGGCTGACATGGCATGGGTGTTGCCAGGGTAATGGTGGCTGCTCCCACGTCCTCTGCCTAGAAAAAGCCTCTAGGAGAGCAGCAGCATGTTGCTGCCCACCACAAACAGGGAGGACCATCAGTGGGTGCGTGCTGGTGTGTAGCTTGTGTGGGAGGGTGCATGAGCTCTGCACCAACTCACCTCAGGGGACCAGCTCATGTGTTGGCAGTCTGCGAGAAAACAAACCTACCATGGTCTCCACTAGACAGAGCTCACTCAAAAAAGACTGTGGCAACCCAGACGGAGGCCCCATCCAGTGATGTGTCTGTTCCGGGCTCTGGCTGCAGTGAGTGCCTGAGCCTGTTCTCAGGTGGAAGGTTTGCTCACCATGGTGGCTGAGCTCAAGGAAGGAGTGAAGAGACTAAGGAGCATAAGGGCATGTGAGCAGGAGACTGATTGTTGGAGAAACTCCCTGGCGTGCCAGAGGGAAGGGTGCCAGGGGGATGCCCTCCAGAGTGTGGTGGATTCCCTGCCCGGTAGCAGTCGGGCAGGGGTAGGGAACCAAAAAGTTGAGGAGGGTTGAAAGTGAGTCCCAGTTGGGCGACAAGGGCAACCTATGTTGTTTCTCCAGGTGCCACTCAATAATTGCTTTGAGGCTCTGGATTTTGAAAAAGAGGTAAAGAAGGAAGTGTTAGCAGGCCCATCTATGAGGTCAAATAGG
>VZTM01041145.1:2444-14123 GCA_013400555.1 Jacana jacana | reverse complement strand
AAGAAAGAAAAAAGGCCTACAATTATTACAATTATTCCTACAGACACACCACAACACCACGTTGCTTGTAGTGTTCTGTCTGAACTCATCAGAAAATATTATTGAAGGACATATGCAGATATTTTGAAGGTATTACTCTTCACAGCATTTATAGAAGTTTCCTCTTCCTTAGGATGGGTTTGTGGCTTTCTTTGACAACCTCACATTATGGTGCTCTTCATTTTTATAACTTTATTTTTTTTAGCCATATAAATAATTTCCTTAAAAACTGTATATAGTTTTGAAAGTTTTCGTTTCTCCCATGAACAGTCTTCATTAAAGTACAGCTGTGGTGATGTATTTTGAAGTGTCTTTTACTGTGTCCCATATAAGCTAATGAAAATATTGTTAATTATAGCAAGCGATGCCTAGGATTCACTACAAAAATGGCATCTTTTTAACTGCTGCAAACTGTTTACAACCACATTACAGCTCTGACTTGGCTTCATCACATCCCTCTTCATCACAGTGCTTGCACAACTTGCTGAACTGTGAGGTGTGCACTGCAGCCCCGGTGATCACCACGGTCATTAGGAAAGAGCCAAGTGCTGTGCTGAGTGAGAATAGAGTGAGGCATATAAATGTTTTACTGCATTATCACATTCTTTTGATCCACATTAGCTCGAATATGTGGGCTTCTCTGAACTAGCCCTCATCATGGAGCAGTCAACATAAAGGATTTCAGAGGAAGTCCTACCACAGACAGGGTGAGACTGAAAGTCCACTAGAAACTTCCTGGGCACCTCAGATAGCACACCAGCTACAGAGTGCTGGTCAGTGGCTGAAAGGGCTTTTGCTCCGAGGACAGTCATGGCTGAGAAAGAGCCATCTGGCAGCTGGCTACCATCCTTTCATACCTGAGAATATAAAGGAGGCCTTAATTCTTGCCAATTTGTGTGCAAAGTGGGAAGGAGAAAGTCAAAGTGCCAGGTTTTCATTTTTTGCTTTTATAAGCTGTTTGAGGTAACTGTTTCTTCTCTCCATTATATAGTTTGATAGCTTGACTTAACGCAAAAGTCATCCAAGGTTTTAGTTCTGCACGCTGCCCTTTGAAAATCTGGTGGAGACCCTTGGGATCTTGTTGAAAATCCATGATCTTTGGCTACTTTAGAGGGTGTATCTGGATAGACATACTCTGAGTTGTCTCCTTTCCTCAGCCTGCCATCTGGGCATATAACAAGCTATATAGAGTCATATGGCATACACTGCACTTTTTTGTCTTACTCATAAGCACCTTAGGTTAGAAGGATATGTCTCAAGCACGTCTAGCAGGAAAGGTTTCCCAGCAGTTCACCCATATAAAGCAACATAAAGAGCATCTTTTGCCCAGCCAAAAATCAACAGTGACCTTTGTTACAAACTGACATTTTGATCCTGGGAACCTACAGAAAGTTAAGAAAGTTCCTGATCTGCCACTACCATATGATTTGTCAGGAAGAACTTCCCACTAACAGTTTCAGTTCATGTTCTGTACTGTACACATTGGCCAAGCATGATTAAAACCTTTCAGCTGTGTCTTCCCTGTCTAAAAGATGCTCCATTTACTGAAGTACTGAGATTCCAGTTTTTTGCAGAAAGCTGAAGTTCCTAATATGTCCGGTGGACCAAACATAAATAAGGTACTCCCTTGAAGGAAGACTGGCAGCCACAAAAGTAATGAAAAGCAATTTGCCTTATCATTCGCCTGCTGTGGCCATTTACTTGGGTATTTCAGGTATTTCTTCATATCTACTTAAAGAGCAGGAGCAGATCTATGCATCTCAATGAGTTCTTAGGGAAAATATCAGTATCCTCGACTTTAATAATTTTCTCCCTCATTTTTAACATACAAAACTTCAGTCAACAGTCTGCTTGCTTCTTCCCATGCTATAAGCTTCTGGCAGCATGTACTCAGTTTAATGACAGCTTTCGTTCTGTTCCAGCAGATTATTAAAAAAAGTGTTCTGATGAAAAATGCAGATGCGTTTAAATAGCTACTTAGTCCAATCAGAAAACTTGAGGGTTTTGGCTCGTTTTTCTCTTACAGACCCATATCAGGCTGACAGACACATACACACAGACACTATTCAAAGGAGAGTTTAGGAGCGTATTTGTCCTTAAGTTTTAAGATCTGCCAAACACATTATAGGAGGTGCATTATTGTTGCTCTGTGTTCCCATGGCCAGGTTTAAGTAGCTTAGCTTAGCACTAGTTACAAAAGCTATGCACTGATTATGTCTTTTAAATATAACTACTTAGACCTTTAACAAGGATGCATATATGCTTTAATACTTGTCAACAATTTAGTGTAAAAGCAGCAAGGTGGCCAATTATCCTTCTTCTATGTGCTAAATTATTGCTACATATTTTTGGAGATCCTAACAACAGTGCTGGAGTTAGAACATCAAATGATGCTTAGAAATGTGATACACATTTTCATTTCACACTCCATCAGTTTTTACAACTAGAGCTCCATGAAATGTCTGAGAATACTTGGCTAACAGCCATATCTACTGAGGTGTAAAATAAGGATCAGATCTCTTTTTAAGAGAGTTTCATTTTCTTTACATGACAAAATCAGATGTTGACCTTTTCCCAAAACATATTGTAAATATTCCATACCCCTACCCATCAATTAATTTTGAATCTCTGAACCCAATTTTGACCTGTTTTAACAGACACATAATCAATACACGCTTTTTTTTATTCACCCTTCAACTAAACCAGAACTGAAATACATTGAACTATATAATAACTGGTTTTAATTTTTTTCCATTCTATTATGTTCTTTCCTCATCTTTTACCCTGGAACAAGAAACCAGCATATTACTCCCTTTACAGTCAGCAAAGCAAAGCTATGGGCATCAGCAAAAACATCTTTTACAATCAGATTTCAATCTGTCAAGAAAGATTAAAGCTTCATGCATACATAAATGGGGAACTATAAAATGATAACAGATACATAGCATGGAATCATTATGCTTGAACAGCTGCTGTTTCACCAGTGTAGCAAAGCCGAAAATGTCTTCTACTCACCTCTGTTAAACCAGAAACTTCTCCTTTTGCTAACGGTCTGGTGATGGATGCAGTGTAAACTCTGGCATCTGACACAGGTTGACCCTTCATAAAATGTTTCCCAGCTTCATAAATACTCACTTCTACCATCTTACCCATCAAAAGAGGATCCTTTGGCACAAGAACCTTTCAAATAAAAGTAAAGACATAGACAAAGGACATCAGTATCTCCAGCTTCCACTCAGAAAACAGATTTTTCATAAATACTGGGGCAAAACCTAAAACTTTAAAACTTCAGTCACCAGCATACACTATAGTCTCAACACAACTGAGCAGTAACATCTCCAGCTTGCATTCTTCAAGGGCTTTGCACTATTAGCTCAGCTCTTCTGAACACCAACCAATTCCCTGTGTCATGTTTTTTGCTTGATGAGAAAGTTGGGCCTGAGTTGCAACATTAGAATCCAGACCCAAACAGCACTTGTGCTACAGAATTCTTATAGACTGCTGTAAAGCTTCCTACTTTCATAACTATCTCATGAAGATAAAAGAAAATAAATATGTTTTTGAGTTAGTAAATGCTTCAGGACAGAAATTATGTCCTTGTTTGTTTGCACTAGCCCTGATTTTGATTGTGCAGGTTCTTTGCAGCTGAGATGCATGATTGACAGTGAATGCCTATAAAATGGATAAGTGCGTTTCTTGGGTCAGCAACTCATGCTAGCCTTTCCTGAATCTGTGCCACTGTGACATCAGACAGTCCCATAAGAACTTCACAAAAAGATCACATAACAGATGTTCCTAACTCATGCATGTTACAAAAGAAAGAGCCCAACATACAGGAGCAACATTTTTTTGCTGGAAGAACAAATAGCACAAAAAAGCTCTAAAAATCGAGAAGCAGTTAAAAAAGACAAGTGGAGTAATTTGCTGATTAAGCAATGAAAAACTGAATCATGGGGACTTATAATATCACACTTACCTGAAGCTCATCCACACACAAAAGCAAGCTTTACAAAGGTGATAAGCACATACGTATATCTTGACTTCTGGATGCTGAAACTGACCTGCCTTAAAATAGCCTGGTTTTTTAGACAGCATATGCAGAGGACTTTCAGAAGAAAACTCTGTGCCAACCACATTTGGAGAGCATTTTGTTGCCAAACAGTGCCTTTCCATTTTCTCCTATTTAAGCGTTGGTTGTCCCACTTGGAGGAAATCATCCCCAGTAGTTTCCCTTTTCCCCTGAAGGCTTAAGGTGCTCATTACTTTGGAAGTTTCCACATCCTAGGTTTCTACTGAGCTTCCTAAGCATTTTCCAAGAAAAGCAGGCATCACTGCCTTTCAGAAATGGGCAAGCTGAGAATAACTGGAATTAAGTGGCAACACAAATCCAAGATCCGAATGCGGAGACAGTATTACACAATGCAACTGGATCACAGTTCTTCCCATGTAATTAAATCAAAGGAAAAGTATCACTGGGCCTGTGACCTCTTAAATCTTGGTATCTCCATATGCAAAATGGCAGTAACTATGTATAAATCCTACAGGGATAGACAGGGATATAGTCACAATACAGGGATTGTGACTACTAATTCACAAAGAGAAAGGTTAAATAAAAATATATGGGAGTTACTGTAAACAACCCTCATCTTGATTGTTGTCCTGGCAGAGTACCCTTTGCTCAGTTTAGAGTACTCTGTTCAATGAACTGCCTTAAACTGCATCACCCAAACCTCCACAAATGTAGGCTGCAGCTCTACCAGGAAATGTCAGTGCAGCTCTGTCGATGTGACTTTAACAGCGAACGCTTTTTAATAGAGATGAGCTCACTCAAGAGAGAGTAGGTTTGGTAACTATTTGAATTAACAGACAATTACACCAGGACTCTGAGCTTCAGGTTCCAAAGAACAATACGATATTTAGTGACTCAAGAGGGGTTTTAAATTTACTATTATCAAACTTACTGCTATTAAAGTTAGTCACTAGCACCAAGTCTTGTGCTTACCTGGGTGAACAGTAGGATATTATCCTTGTCAAATAGGCCACACAAGATTTTAGTGAAAAGACATACATTTTAATAATGGAAAGAATTTATTCCATAGTATTATTTTAAATTACTCCCGATGTTATTATTTGTATTGCTTGTACTCTTTACCAGTCCCAGTCAGGAGCTGTATTAGGTGCTTTACAATCACCCCATAAAACATCAGCGCTTTTTCTGCACATACTGCTTTTTCCTTAATTAATGAAACTTTCATAAAACAAGCAGTGAACACTAAAAAGCCTCAAGCAATTTCTTTTTCATCTCTATACTGAAAACCACATTCCTCAAATCTGACTGATAAGCTACAAAAGCAAGGAACAGTGCTACATAAGACAGACAGAGGTTAGAGATGTGATAACAGTAAAAAAAAAAGATTTATCAAGAAAAAAAACCAATCCTGAGGAAAAAAAATAATTAAACTAGATATCTAATAGAAATAGACATTTCAAGAGTGCTAATGTTACTTACCACTATGTGAAAATAAATAAATGCTGTAACATAACGTGGAACCCGAAGAAAGCACTGCTGGGGACTACATAAGCACTGCCATCCCTAGGAGCTCCTTAAGGTTCAGACAGCTGACTAACTAAAGGTAGCAAAGGCAAAGCGTAGACAGCTCAGTGTAACCAAATGGAGAACAAACCCAAGGCAATGCCAGAATGAAATTGTGATGATTCAGAAAACCCAACTGTACTGATTTTCAGCAATTTTCATCTGCTTTTGAGCAAAAATAATAGTTGTGTGAAATAGATGCTGTAATTTCCTTCCTAGCTCAAAGTTAATGTTTCTGTGGGGAAAAAATTAATTTACAGAAAGTACACAGAACGGAAATACAACATATCAGGCTGAAATCTTCTGTTGGATTTTTTTTTTTTTGAAAAGATTTTCTGAGATGTGTGTGAAAATTATCAGGATTCATCTACTCTGAAAACAATGCTTTCTAGACACAGAAATACAAATTACAGCAATAATTAGCAGCTTCTTAAATCATTTGAATAATATTATTTAGATATATAGCATGTATCCTCTTCATGCTGTATGTTCAAAGGCTCACCCGACACAATTTCAGGTAAATAGTATTTACATCACAGAAACAAAATATCTTATAAACAAGTCTTGATGGTCACAGCTTTAATGGAAAATGTTCTTATTTCTTTACTTGATTTTTTTTTTCACTGTGGCACACTGTGTAGCTGAGATTATTGGAAAGCAAAGATAAAAAAAAGAGATGTCATTTGGTTATTTAACCATACCTGCTCATAGAAAGGATTGTGAGCAACATAGTAATTGGAATCAAAGGATTCTTCTGTTACCAGAACCCTTTGCTTCTCACCAACCTGGAAAATAAAAGACAAGAGAGATGACTCAGAAAAGAAAAAAATAATGAATTACAATCAGAAGAAAGCTACAACTACAAAAACAAAAACAAAAACAAAAACAAACCTCACACCAAAAAAAACACTCCTAGCAGAAATAACCAAATTCTCTGAGAAAATTCTGTTTCAGCAAGAAAGCCAAAGCAAAGTCCTAGTTCAGACTGTCTAAAATTTACCACTCTACTTCTAGGTGCCATCAAGCTCATCCATCCGCCTTGCTTTTTTAAAAGCCACAATTGTTATTTACAACGATAGGGCATCTCTGTATCCCTTCTTGGTGCTTTCACTGAGCTGTATCCATGAGATCACATTGATCTCCATGACACCGGACACTCCATATTACAAAGACTCAGTGAAGAAGAGTTTTTAACAACTCACAGACACGGCAATATTAAAGGCCAAATAAAAGCCCAGTGTATCAACTACACCTCCCAATTTCCGAATGCAGTAACACAGTTTAAAGGAAGCACCTGTTTTACAACTAGTGAAACGGACGACCCCAAGACAAATCAGTTGCATTTAGTTGCCAAGTAGATATGAAACAAAATCTGACTTCCCCAAAGTTCAAAATCCCGCCCACAGCACCTTTTGATTTTTTTCTATTAATGAGTTGTGTAATGATGTTTATAGCTTAATTTCTGCAAACCTGGAAGGACATTTGGATCACAGTTTTAGTCTGAGCCCATCTGTATATTTTTTTGTTGTTGTTTCATCTAAACGTGCCCTGGATTCTTTGCAAACTATTTGACAAATGCATTCTGCAAATTACAACTGTCTAGCAAGTTAAATTTACTTGCTGCTTTTATGCAGCCACTATTTTAAGAATCGAAAACAGTTTCACATTTTTCTCCAAACTTTTAATATCTGTGAGCAAAGGCTGCATTAAAGACCCTCTCCCTTCCCTGGAAGACTTCTACCACATCCTAGTGGCAACTGTTACATACAAGTTTTAAGGCCTCCGTTGTAAGTCCATGTGAATTAGCAAGAAGATGCAGATCAGATAATAACATTTTGATACTTAAAGGTGTAAGTGGTTAAAGTAAAACAGAAAATTAGGATTTCCTCTAACAGTCAGTGGCAGGAGAAAAAAACAACTATGAAGAAATATGAACAGCAATATCACATCTACATTACAGCATATGTATACACTGTATATAAGCATATGCATCTATACACACATGATACAGACATAATTCTCCACTTGGCAAATAGAAAGACTTCATGGAATAACTCTTGCCTTCCCTCTGCTGTGCACGTACCTGAAGTATTCCAATATAAACCCTGGAGAGCAGGCAGGGAGACAGCAAGCACTCAGCTCATCTCCCCACACACAGTTAGAGCTAATTGCCCAGGACCACAAGCCTGGGGTACACAGCAGAAGGGGCACAAGCCCCGAGTTACAGACCTGGTAACAGAGTCTTAATAATAGAAAAGGTGTATAGTTGTGCATACTTTTAAGAGTTGTTTATAGCACATTTAAATTTCCATTCATGTGTCTCTGGGAAGTCTGCAATTACAAGTAACAACAGATATAACACATTGACATTTTAGTAATCTAAATCCAGTGTACCTGTTCACCATTTCCCTGAACAGTAAGGTGCTTTTTTTCTTTCAAGAAAATGTTTATTCAATTCAAACCCCCAGAAAAGTTTTGCAAATACCTGTCAAGACTGGAGATAACTAAGCCAGTAATAAGATTACAGGGTATGGTTCCAGTGAATGGAGAGGTTTTGTTGTTTCTAAAATATTTGAGACCACAGCTTTTAAAATCACAACCCAGTATCTGCTGTAGCTCCACAGTACCAAAGTTTCAGATGTCATGCAATATTATGAAAAAGAGTAGGATCAAATGTTAGATAAGCAACACTCACCATTGGGGAAGCATGCTACCACTGAAAAGCACCACAGCCAATCACCAACTCGTGCCCTCTCATCATATTAATTATTTACCAATACCATAACTTAGCAAAACCAGCTCAAAGCAGTAATGGGTCTGTAACTCATTTCACAACCGTCTTGTGGTTCTCTCTGGTCATAATGTTCTGCCTTCATCGTCTATGAAACCTGCCTGTGAGTTCGTCTCAATTACATCTGTTATCCTCATACTCCCAGAAGACAGAAAAACAAGCTTGTTATGCAAAAAAAAACAAAACCCGAACCCCAAAATATCCCAACAATCAGAGGGAAGAAGAAAAGAACACCTGTGTTTGATTGTTTGACATAAGCAATGGCTTCTCCATATTGCCAATTTTTCTTATCTTTGCTTCCATGAGTAAAAAGAACCTAGGTCTCCACGTCTCAGATGGAGCTTCTAGGCTCAGAATTTCTTGAGAATGGGAAGAAATCAGTAATTCATCAGATAGCATCAAAACCATGTTATTAAAAAGAAGACCAAGTACAAGGAGTGCAGAGGAGATGAACAGCCTCTACCGATTTACTATACCTTCATACATACATACACACACACATGACTAAGGTGGCATACTGTAAGGAGTGCAGGTAAACCAGGAATTGTTCACTTGCTCAAGTTACTGGCTTTGTAGCCTTGGCCAAAGCTGAGCTGACAGAGAAAGATGATATTCAGCTATTTGCAGAACCTTTCGCCATAACAACTGAAAAAGGAAAATTCCATTTAATGAGTTAGGCCATGGAGTATTCATGATCTACAAGACTAATTGGCTACATGCATTTCTAAGACAGAAAATAACTATCTATCCTGCATCCAAGTATAATTAAGAAGAAATATAAGTATGCAGAATGCAGCTTTGGTATTGAAATCTGTTCAAGAAGTGGAATATGTCATCATTTCTGCAATTATTCCCCTGGGATCTCTAAGTGCCTAAGTTTCACCTCTCTCAGAAAGAATTTAAATATGCAGAAACCAGACACGGTATCTAATAACAGTCATAATTATAATAACCTTTGATGATTTTTTTCAGACATGTACCAGCAGAAGTAATTCAATATCTTATTTTTATTCCTATTCTTTCATCTGCTTCCACAGGTATGCATGAGTTTCAGCTCTCAGGGAACTACAATTCTGACAAAGCATCTGGAACTGAGGAAACTCACCCCTGGCATCTCAGCTTGGAAAAATTCCTATAGAACCAGATTTTTTTTTCTTTACGGAGGACAGCATGAAAATAATAATGAATGATAGCAAAAAAACTTGCTTGGCAACCTCCCCCATCCCAAGATGGACTGGTAACTTTTACACAAGGAGAATTTGTTTGCAATGAAAATAAGGCAATGAGCACTACTGGTCCGACAGTGATAACTTCCTGTATTGCAACAGTTGCCAAGTAATTTGTACATCTCAGAATTTGTGATCAAATCACTTATGAACTTTTATTTCATTTTCCTTTATTCTACAGGAAATTCTGACATGATAATACTATAACTCATTTTTTCCTTTACTCTATACCATAAAAAGCTGTTTTTCCAGCTGGATGATTTTCGAAAATGAATGGTAAGAAATGTCAAACAACCTTCTTGGCTGCAGTCAAATAAGGTTTGTTTTTCAAACCAAACCCAATGTAACTACATAGAACACAAGACCAATTTTTAAATTCTACAGTAGCATGGGTGCAACAGACAGGCCCTATTTATATACTTTGACAGAATATTGGTAAGTAACATCAAAAATGGCCTCCTGTAATTACAGTTGGATAACTTATGCTCCTAATCTTTTTTCTTGTTGTTAATGAAAGTTGTAATTGTTTCAGATTGATTCATTACTCACTACAGCCAGAGCATGTGGTACATGATCTTCCCATTTCCTTATTGTTTTCTTCTCTGAATTTTACTAGTTTAAAAGTTTTTCATTGAGTGAAAAAAAAACAAACAAACATTAATAACCACTGCATTTCTATTTCTGTGCCTCCCGCAGAAGGAGACACTGCACACACAGCCCTCTCTGTTAATTTAGTTGCCAGAGACCCCTTTCAGGTTGAGTTCAATTCACAGTGGAACCGATGAGCATCTCTCCACTCCCACTGAAGGAGGCTGGCTTGGATTCTGACCGCAGACACTGTGGATAATACTTAGTACAAGGCTTGGAAGCCACACAAAAAGCTAATTTTCTTTATTTCTTATTTACATAAATCACAAAGCAGGTGATAAAAAATACACACCTGTCACAATTTATGTGTGCAGGTTTTAGCAGCTTATTCCCATGAACAGAACATTTCTGGTAAACTTGCATATTTTGACCTTTACTAAGTACAACAAAGTTTAAGCAAAAGTAATTTAGAAAGTGTTCATTCTACATCAATTGTGGTATACTTATCTACTGATTTTTCAGTTGTGGTCTAATTATTTACAACAAATTTTACTAATTATGCAGAAGATGAGCCCCTCCCTATAAAGCAGAGAACTGCTGGACTTACTTTTCATGCATAATATTAATCCTTTGGAAATTAGAACACAAATTTATTGAAAATTATAATTAAGCATTCTCTAAGCCTTCTATTTAAACATTGTAGTTGTTTTCTCCTCCCAGTTTAGTTGTTCCACAATCGCCCTGTAAAAAAGAGTTTGTAGCGACTTATGACATAGTCTCCTTTTGATGAAACCAGAAGCCATCTTCTTCCAAACCCCCCTTTGTACTGCTTCTGTCCGCTGTTCAAGGCATGCCCTCATCCCTTTCTGAAGGTAGCACTGGAGACAAAGAATGGACTTGTCTCAGGGTTTTTCTTCAGAGTTGCTAGGGTTTTAAATGTGGAGGTTGGAAAGCAGTAACATTAAAAGAGTTCAGCTCCTGAGCATAGCAGGTTTTATGCCAGGATAAAAATACTTTTCTAGCATACAGCATAGAGAGCTGCCATTTTACTGGGGCTTACAATACCCCTGCTCTCCAGTTCCAGATGTGTGGGTGCCTCCTTTTTATTATGTTATGTTTAGTGCAGAACTGTATTGTACAAAAATGAAGCAACAGAATATAAAAATTTAGAGTTATGTATCTTTTACACCACACATGCATCAATCAGATTAATCTTTACAATATGTGTCTGGCCCATTTTACACCTGAGGAAAGAAACAGAGAACCTGACCATGCCAGTGGTGCAGATTAAGTGGCAGAATTCACAGAATTTGTGTATTCCTACTTTCTCCTCCCAAACCTTGACTACGCTACCTCAGTCCAATAACGCCACTAATTAGCAAGGAAAACAAAATTCTCAACCTCTTACATAGATCACAGAGCTACATGAAAACTACAAATAA
>VZTM01041144.1:324508-338672 GCA_013400555.1 Jacana jacana | reverse complement strand
AAAAAAAAAAAAAAAAGAAAGAAAAAAAAAGTGTAGGAAGATATCTAATGAGCTTTTAGTGATGTTCAATATTGCTGTTAATAGGCATTATGCCCTGCAAATTCACTGCATGTTTGATGCTTGGCAAAATTAGCGTTTTCTGTAATATGCAGATTACAGGTAATAAAGCAATCTAGTGGTATTCCCGGCCCTTGCCTTAGTAAGAGGAGCAGTGAAACTGTAAATAGTTGATGTTCAGTATTTGCAAGTAAACATTTTTTTCTGTAGTTGTTCATTGATCTCAAGACACACACACTTAGTTTGCAAGTACCAGATATCAGGATTTACAGAAGTGCAGCTTTAGGGTACTCGAGTGTTTGATACTGGAAAAATCAACATCGTCTTGGACACAGTTTTAGTGGGAGAGGTTTGGGTGTAAAGGGTGGCAAGAACCTTTTGCAATTTTTGTCAGACAAAATTTGTAATCCCAATGAGGACACGTTCTATTTCAGTGAGAACAGGTGAGGGTTTTGGGGTTGTTTCTTTTTAATTTTCTGATCAGGAAAATGCATGAAGACTTCGCAGTGTCGTTTATTTCCCTCGCCAGGAATGCTCTGCGTATTTGTTCTGTTGATTTTCTTTCCCATTTCTCTTGGGGATCGGTTGACTTGAATGTCAATCCACTTTATTAAGTACCACCTGGCACCAGGAGAGCAGTTCAGTACCTGGTTTTAGTTGCCCAAGTAGCGTTAACTCTGCCAGGAATTGTGTCACCGCCATGGACATTGTGTCCATGTCAACAATGTTTGCAAAAGAAGAGGTGATCTTTGGTTGCACGTGGTGAGTTCTGCACTGTTGACCTGTTCATCAATAGCTGTCTGGTGACAGTTGTGTTGAGACCTGCAGGATCTGAGCAATAGTAGGTAGTTGTGAAAAAGAACTTGCATCTACGGATTTGGGTTGGAATGAAGTTTCCAGTGCAGAATGTAACTTGTCTTGAGTAACACTGAATCATTTGGTGTGAAATCGTAAAATCAAGCAGGGGGGAGCCAACTATGCAGCATTTTTCTGTCAAGTTATCAAACTTAAAATTCACTTGTTGAACCAAAACTGCATTGCTTCTGAAACTTAACAAAGCTGATCCAGACCAACGGCAGATCAGACCAACTTAATCTGACATAGGTAGATTAAATGGGAATTTTGTCTTGGCCCTAAACATGTGCTATTTCTTTGCAGGTTTCTGTATTCTTTGATGTCCACCAGATTATTACTATTTTTTTTTTTTCAATTAATGTGTAAAACAGCATCACTACATTTTAAGCTATGGATTTTTTTGTATATTCTTTATTTATAACTGTGCCAAGTATTATTTTAATACTGTCGAGATCTTGATGTATTACATTGTGAACAAAAAAAATAAATCTGTAAAATGTTTAATAAATTAGCTCTCCTTACATAAATTAAATCTGTTAAATTTTGTAAGTTATTAATCAAATAAATATTGACTCTTAGAAGCAGTGTTTGTCTTGACTTGGGATGTGATTTCACACAGTGCTGTTTCTGTCCAATTTCAGAAGCCACACCGTGAGACAATACCTGCTTTCTGGCATCTTATTTCAGGAAAGTCTGTTTCTGGAAAGGTTTACAGGTGCCTTAAAGATGGCATGGACCCAATTCTGTGCTGATGCAAAATCCTGTAAATGACTTTACTGGGTTTGGGTCAAGTATACATTTAGTGCTACCAACCACTACTTAGGTACTCCTTTCCTTTGAGTAGAGATGGTGGCAAGATAGCAGTTCTTAGGGGAGGATGGCTTTTAGAAAGCAGGTGGCATCTGTAAACAGGACATCCAGATAGGGCTGGTAGGTAGGACCAAGATGTGTGCTTCTAGGTGGCACTTGCAGCAGACAGAATACCTTGACTCTTCTGGTCTGTGCTAAAGTTAGGTATTGAGAATCAAGGTCACCATCCAGGTCAGAATTTAGTCAGGACATTTATAACCAGCAGTATGTAAGTACAAGGCTAGGATTTTTAGAGAACACCACATGGGGAGACAAAAGCCTCTGAGTTTTCTGCCGGATGTGGGTTCAGTATAGACACTGGGTATGAGGATTGTTGCTGCTCTTCTCCTCTCCCCCACACAATGGTTTTGGTGAGGCTGGGCCCAGGCTCACCTCTGCTGGTCACTCTTTGGCTTGTCTGGTGAAGATCAGGGAAGGTGCTTTTGTTTTTGTTACCCTTTTGTACTGAATGGTCTCCATCAGAGATTTGCAGAGCTCCATTGGAGCAGTTGCTGCTCTTGGGAGGTATGGGTGGGCTCCTGCTGACTTGAAAGCTGGTTACTTGGTTTGTTTTCTTTGGGAAGGAGCCTGCCCTCTGCACCCTCATTATGGCTTGATGAGAGTTCACTCCCTTGCACCTCCCACCAGCTGCCTGTAAGTGAAATCAGACGGTTTTGCTACGAAGGCAGAATGATTGCATTTGGGTTTTTTCCACCTGGAGCTAAGGAATGGAGATCAGTAAAAATTGCACCCATTCCAGGAAGAATTTGTTTGCGTTATCTTGTAACTTAGCGTCCTGTTCACGTTGTCTCCAGTCCTACCTAATACTCAAGATCTCCAGATCGTGAAGTCCAAGTACTTTTGAGAACCAGTCTCTCCTGGAATTGGGGCTCCAAGCGGAGACTAGCTCCAAGCATTACTCCAGCCCGGGCTGGAGCGTTTATTCATCAGTGTTTTGCTGCTGAGAAGTTGACAGTAACCAAGTAAAAAGTACATTCAGTGTAGGGTATTCATTTCTCTTGACAGGCTCATTGTCTTTATGCTTACAAGTTTTCTTTCTTTCCTTCATTTCTTTATCGTTTCGTGGTGAGTTTATATAAGTTGGGATGTAGAGCTGTGAGCTATCGCTATGGTTCCCTCCAGGAAATGACAGGAAAGCCCATGAGTTTTAGTGGTTTAAATCACTTACAATAATTTCTTCTGTTCATTTTTTTTTCTAAGAATTGAAAACTTCTTTATTTTTTTACAGGCAATTGAACAATACGTTAGATGCCTGGTTTTGCTGGCATAAATGAGCTGCACCTGCCAACTCTGCTAGTGTGGGGGCTTTAGATCCACTCCAGTAGCTACATCAACTAATGGGGAGCGGTTTCATCTGCTCAGTAGTGTATCAAGAGCATTATTTTGGTTTGTCTATTGAACAGTGCTGGTCAGCCTTTTATAAGGCCATTCCTGAGAAGAGGGAGCACTTTCATCAGGCATCAAGCCTATGGAAAGGGGATGTTGTCATTGTTTTCCTGTCCTCAGCTGCAGGGGCCTGGATACCGCTTCTGGGTTAGAGCTGGCCTTGTTCAGGTTGGAAGAGTCAGAGGGGATCAACCCTTCCTGCACAACTGCCAAGTTGGGAAAGGAGAAAAGTATACTTTGGGGTGGGTTTTTTAAGGAGAAAAGTGTTAGGATCGTCAATAATGAGTAACAGGACCAAAGCTTTCTGCCCAGGTTTCCTGGGATGTGCTGTTGCTTGTGGTCTCGCTCCCACCCAACTGTCTGCCGCACTGTTGTTTTCAGCTGTAGCCTTTCCCTCTCTGTGAACTGTACAAGCTCTTGGCTCACGTTTGGAGCTGTCTATCTGTTCTTCCTCATATCCACATTGTTCCTTTGTAACCCCTACAAAATGCTCTTTGTGTGTTATTTTGACTAGAACGAGCTATTCTAATTAGGCTTTTGGCTCGCACTGCTTCACTACCTCAGACTGCGGCCGTAGTTGTTGCTTGAAACTCTGCCCTAGACCACACTGACAAACTTGCTTACAATTTTACTGTAGCATTCCCAGTCTTGTCTTGAATGTGTCTCCATAAATCACTCTGTGAAGGTTCCCACCCCCAAGGTATCAGCCTGCTTCCCAAACTGGAGTTTCAAATCTCATCTTTTCTGTAACTTAACTTCTGCTGGGCGTGATGGGAGTCGAAACTGAACTTCCTCGCTCCACCCCAGGACATTATGTGGGTTGTAACCATCAGGGAAGTAGCTTGTGCCTCCCCACAGATGTGGTCAGCCTCTAGTGAAGTCCTTGCTGTGCAACAGCATGGCCTTCAGTGGAAAGAAACTCCTACAGCTGCCTGTTGCCTGCTGGAGCTCAGGCATGCTCCCCTGAGGCATGATTTGTGCTTTTAAGAGGTGCTGATGCCCAGATCTCACTCATCTCCTCCTTAACTATAGGCAAGAACAGCAAGCCTTAAGCTTTGCAAAAGGAGCTTGGTAGAGGAGCCTGAGCACACTGGTGAAGGTCTGCTTCCAGGTGCTCAAGAAACTTGGGGCTAGATTTAAAAATAAACAAATAAACTGTTACAGTGTTCATACTAAAAACTGGTTACTTGCATAAAAACAGGGCAGCTTGCCTCAAACTGGCTGGTTTTTTTGCATCACAGTTTTGGGCTTATATACCTCATTCGCATCTAAGGCCTTTGTGGTGGGCTGGTCCTGGGTCCACTGTTGAGGAGCAGTGACTCCCATTTGCTTCACAAGAAGTACAATTACTGCAGGTACTCTCAGCTCAGGCCTCGCAGGCTCCTGATGGGAGCTGCTCCAGCCCCAAGAAGAAACCAAAATCTGTAAAGATTTGCACTCCAGAGCTGGCCCAGGCAAAAGTAATTGTCTCCTAGTCATAGACCTTTAGAAAGCGCTGCTAATTAAGTCACCTCAGCAGAGGCAAGGATCCCGACTCTTATGGCTTTCACCCAACTGGTGTGTTCACATGGAACAGATCTACACTACATTGGATGTGTTTAATCGCTATTAGCCCTTGCCCATCAACTCGAGTTCAAGTCTCATTATTCACCAGAGTGTTTAAAGGCAGAATTTCATTCAGCTCCGTTGTTAGACTACAGCTACATTGTCCTACAGCGCTGTCCTTAGGAGGCTGAAGCCCCACCACCCTCTTCTGGGAACTGAGGGTTGTAACACTACTGAGAAAAGGTCAGAAACTTCTCTTAAACCCGAGTTTGACGTTGTAGTCCAGAGCTTGGGCAACTGCTGAGTAGAGAGGATGTTAACCTGCAGCTGCCTTTAGAGTACAGCTTCTGCCTCAGTACCAAAATACTACAGTGAAAAAAGTTCCTTTTCCATTGGTTAGAGGCCCTATATCCAGTTAGGCACACGACTGCTTATAACCTTTCACTCTCCAAGGTGTGTAGCTGCACAGAGCAGTAGATTAAGATTTGTTACCGGTGTGCATTAAGATTTATTACTAGACAACCAGTTAGTTGTCCTACGTGGGCACATAATGGTGTGATATGGGAGGACTGTCACTCACCTCTGAAGGCCATGACCAGTCCTATCTCTGTCCAGCTTTCAGTCACGGGAGGCTTTCAGAGGTCTGCACCAAGCCTTTCATCGTATCTCCACCCCTGCACACCTGAAGTACCCCCTCAGTACCTGAAGTACTTATCTTTACTTTGCTGACAAAGAGCATAACGCTTGGCTCTAGGACATATCAAGGAGCAAAGCTTTATTGAATCACTACTCAGTATTAAAAGTGTTACAGTGTGATACACAAAGCAAGGAAAAAAGCAGTGCTTTTTAAAAAAAAAAAACAAACAACGAAACAAAACCGTCTGCTGAGTGTATGGCCCAAGCACTATGGTGACTAGTGTCTGTTTCACAGTAGTTAGTAACGTTTAGGAAACTCTTCTTTCTTGTAGCAGGATCTCAGCAGAGCCGGTTAAGGGCTTTAGAACCCTGCCCCTCACTGGGCATGGACGAGGGCGCCCGCTCCCTGGCCGTACCCAAATCCCTTGGGGCCAAAGTTCTTGGCATAACAACCTGTAAGAGACACAAACAGGTAGTGTCTGAGGCTTCCAGCTCATTAATTAAGAACAGCACTGTCTGGGCTAAGCCCCTCAGCCGCCTCTAGTTAATCACCAGAACATCCCCATCAGAAGCAACACCTAAACCCCTTTTGTTAAGCAGTGTAACAGCCAGGACTGAACTCAGTTCTGCCTGATGGAGATATAAGCTACATCAGCAGCTTCAGTAATATTTATTTCATTCCCCAGCTTTATTGCTATGGCTTACAGACCATTTCCACCTTGACAGGAGCCTGAAAGTTTCTTATACCAGGAATAAATTCAGCACCTGCCCTTTGTAATGCATTACCTTAAGCCATAAACAAATTAGCTTTGTTTCTTCCCTCACCTTTACAATAGATTTCTCCTTCTTTTTCAGTTAGGGTTGTAGATTCTAGGCTTTTTCCACACTTGGCACATCGGAAGCAGTTTTTGTGCCATGGCTAAGGGGAAAAAAAAAAAAAAAGATAGTTCAAATGTGTTTAAATACAGAGAGTGTCTGAGTTGGTAAAAAAAAAATGCACTACCTGGAGATGCCTGCCTCAGTATTCTTTATGGATGGGTAGTGCAATAAAACACAGTTCAAGTGTACCAGTAGCAGACAAGAGCGTCTGCACTTCTGCAAATGGCCCAAAGCCCCAGATTCATAGAATGGTTTGGGTTGGAAGGAACCTTAAAGATCCTCTAGTTCCAACCCCACTGCCATGGGCAGGGACACCTCCCACTGGACCAGGTTGCTCAAAGCCCCATCCAGCCTGGCCTTGAACACTTCCAGGGATGGCGGATTCCACACACCTTCCTGCTCAGGGCAGAATTTTGAAATTTTGGGGTTTGTCTTGGCTCTCTGTAGCAAGGCAGGCAGCTGGCAAGAAAGTGCAATTTTAAGGTAATTCTGCTCCACAGTTCATTCCCTCTTGGAACGAACCTACCATCCCCAGCTCACTTCAAAGTCCAAGTAGCAGGTAGACAACACCATGCAGTTCCATACCTTTCCAGCTCCTATTACTTTCTCGGCAGCATAAACTGAATCTCCACACCTGGAGCACTTCTCTGCCCCGCCAAACTTCTGAGCAAACTTGGAAGTGTTGGGATTTGTGGTGGGTCGGTGGGGAGAGGGCGTGCTGGAAGAAATGGGACATTTGTTGTCTTTACTCTTTTACTAAATGGTATCTCTCTCTTAACACCACAAATGGAGCAGCATCCAACACCCAGCACAGAATAAAGTACTTTTTCAGAACCAGAGAGGTAAGTTACGAGGAAGGCTATCTGGTTACATTTGGTAGGACAAAAGGAAACGAGAAGAGAAAGGCTTCAATGGATAATAAGAATAAGAAGCTACTGTGAAAGCCAGTATTCTGAGAAGCCTTCACCTTTTCACTTCTAAAGAAGGACCCAAATCTGTATCGGGACACAGGTTTATCAGATAGTAAAGCTACAGATAATTCTGTTAAATTGTGATTGTGATCTGGAACCTGAACTGATCACTGAACCTCGCGGATTGAGCTGTTTATCAGTCCTGGCTATGCCCCGGCTGGAGAGCATACATCATGTAAATGTCAAGCAATAATTTGGGAACATGCATGAGGCATACTTGTGAGGCATACTTCAGCTTCTTTCCACATGCTTTGCTTTACAGCAAGAACTTCATCAGACTAGGAATGTTTACTGTTTAATAGGACTTTGGGTTTGGGCTATGATTAAGCACAAATGGTTCTTCATTTACCAATTAAAGTTTCATTCTACTTGTAGACCCAGATTCTCAGCTTTCTGAATCCTTCCCTGCCAGAACCTGTTGAATGTTTGCACTTGCAGCTTACTCAGGAGACCAACTTGATACCTATGGTCACCTCTGCGGGCTGAGGCAGGGCTATCATCAGCTCTGTGATCCAGTCCCCTATGGCTCCTGCGTAGGGTTAGCGGATCTTTCCATTAGCTCCTGCCCATATGGTGCCTACTCATGTAGTCACCAGCAGGCGCTCTGCACTGCAGGCTAAATGCTCTCCATTTGGTTACACTGGGATATTTTGCAGCATTTCTTTACCAGACAACATGAATTAAACAAAATCCAGCCCGAAGGGCTCCTCAGAAAACAGTACCGCATGGTCACACAAGGACAAGGGTCTCTCACCTCTCAGGCTTGATGCCGAGTCTCTCTCCCCTGTCCATGTTGAGCGTGCCAGCCCCTTGGCCGTACCCGTAGCCTTTCGGGCCGTACTTTTTGCCGTAGCAAGATTTGCAGTAAACTTCAGCATCGTGAATGGCTACAGTTGTGCTGTCCAAGTTTTTCCGGCAGACCACTGCAGGGGGAAGAAACACAAGAGTTAAATTGCCTTAAGGGACTGTTTCCATCAATGCATGTTGTAGGCCAAAAATCAAGTGAGGAGTGATGTTGGGAGTTTCCTTCTCCATGATTCTTAGCCTATTAGGCTGTGGAACTGCCCGAGATTAGAGGGGGCAGGTTGCTGTTTGAATTAGTGAATTATGCTTAGCCCTATCAAGGGCTCTATTCCCTCCCACCTCTTCGTGACTGTGACATTTAAAGCTGGGAAACACACTGTGGTTTGATGAATGAAGGTGCACAGAAACCCAGATAGTGGAGTCAGCAGTTTCCCTTGACAGATGCCATACAGCACGAAGCAGAAGTCTGTCGGTGCAGAAGAGCCCCTGTCCTGTCCTTTTGGCCAGGGAAAAATAAATCCTTCAAGGTTTCTTCCCACCTCAGCAGTGGTGTGGGGCAGAGTTGGGGCTGTGTCACAGCTGTCACCAGAGGGGCTGTGCTTTTCTGGCATTCCTACATTGTCCTTCAGCACAATGCAGGCACTCTGCTCAAGGTTACGGTAGAAGGCAGAACTATTTCCTTCTTAAACCTTCTTTTGTATCCCAACTGGCGTGGTCTTTCCGCCTGCAACAGCATTATGGCCCTGACAAACAATTTGGGGAGGGGGAAGAAAAATAAAATAGCTTTACAAATTTTCTGTTTGAAAAGAATTTCAAGGTCTTCAAAACGCGGGTGACCTTTGCTTATGGCATTCATTAGCTCCAAGGTTCTTTTTATAAGACACAGATATCCAATAAGTAAATCAACTAATGCATGTTTGTTAAGTCTACAGGCTTTAACCCCAGCAGAACTACACCCTAAGGAAAAGCAAATACTCAGACACACTAGAGCCATTGTTTAACTGCAAGTTCCACGTTTCTTTTAATAGAAACTCCCATAAAAGGCTGAAAATGAGGCAGCTGAGACATTTAATCTTTTCTCTGTATGGGTGTGTGTGTATGTGACTGCTGTAGAGCTAAGGGATAGGAGCGTAGGTGCACCGAGGCTCACATGCCATAACAGCGTGCTGACGTGATGCTGCAGCCTCGCAGCAAACTGCTTTGAGAGGGACCAGTCAGAACTGTGGCTTAGATGAAGAGGGCTAAAGCTCTGCCCATAGGTATGAAACACCAGCAAGTGGGACAAACCAACACCTCATGTTTTGTAATAGGGTAAAATTCTCCAATTCAGACAAACAAGCTGTTTGTCTGCAAAGCAGGAGCCTCCGATTCACAGTGACCCTTTGTTCCCTTCATCTAAGCAGAGGTCTTTTCAGCAGAGAAAGCGATTTTCAATGCCTCACTGGGCTTGTTGGTTGGACTGGAAAATAATGCTTTGGACTCCTTTCATCCGAAATAAACCACAGGCCCCTGTGCCAAGAAAGTCTAAGCTTTTGGATGTGCTAAACCATCAACAGATCGGCCCTGCTACAGGCTCACCGGTGTCCTGGTCCATGTGGGACTTCAGGGCAGGGGTTTGATGGCTATTCCTTCAGCTGCTGCCAACCCCAGGACCACCAGGAAAAGTCCGGTTGAGCTCAGATCAGTGCAAACAGGGCTTTGATGCTGGGCTTTCTCCTTGGCACGAGCAACGCTTAAGCTGGGTTTCCATCCTAAAGATCCCTTAGATTCCTGAGGAGAAGGCTGGGAGTGGGGCAAATGGAGGAGAAAAGCATGATGTGCTCTGCTTTGGGAGATGCTTGGCCCCCCACCTCATGCTGGACAGGTAAGATAACATCTCTCTGGGAGACAAGCTCTCTTTGGTACCTTCAGGTACAGGAAGCACACAGAGAAGTCAAGCCCTGTGCACCCCAGCTGAGCCCAGGACATCTCCTGTGGACCAGAACTGAGCTGTTGTGACCCCCCTGGCTACACCAGAAGAGATTTTGCAGGGAAGCAGGAGGGGAATACTTACTGCAGAGAAAACAGCACCGGTGGAAGCTCCTCCCGTCGCACTGAACCTCCTCAGCATGGTAGACGGTGCGGCCACAGGCCCCACATTTGTTGCCTCCTCCCCAGTTTGGCATGGTGGCTCTTCAGGCCTGGCCAGGTGGGAGGAGAGAAGGGGAGAGGTTTATTAACCACGATGTCTGCCACCACCCCAGCTTAAGGAGGGCTGGGGTCCCAGACTCCTTTAAACCAGGTCTGTGAAGTCTGCGTATTGGAGCACAAGCCTGTGATTTCACCAGCTGTTTAAAAATGTGACCTTCCACCACATGAGAAGTTTTTTCATGATCAGATCAACTTCTCAGCCCTTTAGAACCCAGGCCAGACTTAGAGGCTTAGGCAGGCTCTCCATGGCTATTTGTGAAAGCAGATGGACTGGCACAGGGAACAGAGGCTGCTGCTGCCGAACAGCAAGAAAAACAGAGACACAGACTTCATGAGACGTGTCTTCCCGGTCCTGCCCGGGGTTTTGAAAGTTACAAAAATTGGATACGCACAAATTATAGTTTCACGCACAAGGGCTTTACTGTACCTTGAGCAAATGCCCCCCCAGATGGCTATAATTCCAGTTTCTATGCTTCATTAACGCCGAGCCTCTTGTCTGATGGAAGCAAACCAATTGCGCCAACAATGAATGGCATTTTGTTTTACTGCAAGGCCTATTATTTGGGACACAGTAGAAACTCAAAAAGTTCGTCTCACTGGAGAACCACTTATTTGGGTTGTATGGACATGTTGAACCTTGAGATCATGCCTGCACTTCAAAGAAGTTTAATGGGGATTATTTCCCAGGGAATCCACTGCTATTACATGAACCGCACCGTTACTAAAAAGCTATATGAACCAAACCCAACTTCTTGAGGAGCCACAGCTGCTTTAAAGTAAACTAAAACTCCCTCTCATGTATTACTTGCAATGGACACTCAGAAGACCAGCAGGGAGGGACAGGCACCATCACCCATCAGGTCTAACTACAGCCTTGGGAATAGACTCCTACTCTAAGCCAGAAGCAGCAACTGCCCCTTCTCAACCTGAGCTACTCCCTCCTCAGCTGCCCTGTCCTTGTGCTATCACCACCACCAGTTCTCACGGAACTCAACCAGTAACTCCACCTGCTCCTCCCATTAACTGTCTGGGGTTCAAGCACCAAAGCAGATCATTGCCCACCACCTTCTGCTTGTGTGGGGCTTTCCTCCTGTCACGTTTGATGACCAACATAGCGGTGCTTTCTGAAGGCTCATCTCCAAGTCATTGCCAAACTGCCCTTGACTCATGACCATTGCTTATGCTAGTTTGCTCACCACCAGAAGACCGTATCTTGTAAACACAGAGCCCAACAGCAGCCGGAGAGAAGGTTATCAGTTCAGTGAGTCTAACCCAGCAGTGTTGCTCAGCCCACACTGCCCACCCCTTCTCCTTACTGATTCTTGTTTCAAACTGGCTTTCTGGGAGAGGCCTGTGGGTTTGCCCACGGGAAGCCCAGAGGGCACCACCCTACCCCACCAGTAGCCCCATTCTCCCCCAGCAAGCTCCCCAAAGCAGCACTGCATTACAGGTCAGCTATCAGGGAGAGAGGAAGAGAGGCAGGGAGGGAGGGAGAAAGCGAGGAAGGAAGCAAGGAATTTGTCGGGAGCTTTTGACTTCTCTTGGCACAACTCACCGCGTTGCACTTACAAGCTCTCCTATGTAAGCCAGACAGGGAGAGGAGACATGCAACAGCATCCACGCACAACACTCACAGTCAGCTTTGTTGCTGGTCCCTCTAAGCCAGAAGCAGAGGACTACCAATGTCCAGTTGTCCCCCTGGCCAACAGAGCTGGAAGCACTGCTGTGACACAGGGAGGCAGAGAGGAGCACTTTATTTCAAGATCCCTTTCCTCCAAGGGGCACTCACTGTTGTGTGGGAGAGACCTCGGTGCAGAGCACGGGGTCTCGTGGGCACCCAGTTTGTGCCCCCAGGAGAGCTAGAGCGAACTCACAAGTCCCATCTCCGAGCAGTGGTTTTGGCTAATGCAGAATTAAGTGTCCCATCTTGTTAGTACTTCTAAAACAAGACTCTTGCCCAAGCAGCCAGAGCGCTATTTCGACAGTTTTAGAGATGCAGGGAAGGTTGCACAGTTCCCAAGCAAGACACGCTGCCAAGTAGCTGCTCCAAGACCTTTGTCCGAGACAAGCAGAAAGCCATTCATGGCATGTGGGAAAATAAGATTAGTTTATTAACCTAAATTGGGGCATCTTAGGTACATTCCTAAGCACAGGCTTAGGAAACTTCCTCACAGTGGCCGAGCAGTGCCATTTGCACACTGACACTAATTACTGAGATATCCCTTTGTTTAGTACTTCCACAGGATTAGCACCATTACTGCCCCATGGTTTAGCACTAATACCCTGACCAAGCTCATAAAATCAGTTTTATGACATTTCCCACTTTGCCTTTGTCATTCTTGGCACAACTGTAGAGTCTAAAAATTAAGATTCCATTTCTTTTATTCAAGTGCTTGGCTCTGCTACCGCACAGCAGCTGACATCAATCATGGCAAAGAGTGTCCTTAGTTAAAGGGAATATAGGCTGTGCAAAGCTTTGGAAAAGGAATGCATGGACTGGAAAAAAAAGGAAAAAAAAAAAGAAAAGAAAAAAAAAACAAGGAAAAAGAAGAAGAGATTCCTTTCCATGTTGTACGCTTTCCAAAACATACCCGGTATTTTGTACGTGAACTACTTCTGTCTTTTCCTCTCACCATCCCCACACTCACGTTCTTTTGTGCATTTAAATGAGCCTAAATTATTTTTGGCATCTTGTTAGCAAACAATTATTTTGTTTCCCTGCACTCTAGAGCTGCAGACCTGGAACAGGTTCCCAGCTTTGCCCCAGATTTCCCATGTAATATTGGGCAACATGGGGTGCAGCTCCACCTCTTCTTCCCAAGGGAGGTGAAGCATTAGACGATCTGGCAACCATTAGCTGACTCAAATCTTCTGATAAGGGCTCTGGAAATTCATTAAATGAAAAGCAAAAAGGAGCTGAAGTCAGTACTTCAAGGTGACCTTGGTCTCTTCCGCAGAAGATATAGTTCCATTTATCTTCCCCATAATGTTCCCATGACATCTTGCGTGGGAAGAATGGCAATAATTCTTCAATTACCCAACAGCAAGGTCTACCCTGAGGCAGCCAGTGGTGCCCAGGAGGCACCTAAGGGGAAAATGGGCAGTGACTAGAAGAAGCCCTGTATGCAGGACAGTGTACAAGCCTGTACTCCTGCCCATGAGCCACTCACTCTCTCAGTGCCACCCTGGAGCTTTGTGCTGCCCAGTTCTCCTTCAGGAGCTCCAGAGGTGGCAGGTTCAGACTTCCAATCCCTTGTTAAGCCCTCCCTGCTCTTTGATGACTTTTTGGCTAGTTCAGGCAGGCCTTTGGGGAGCTCAAGAGCAGCAATTAAGAATCCATATGATCTCACTACCAGTACCAACAGTTTTGACTTTTGGTTGCTGGTTCTTTTGATTGCTGCTTCCCTCTAATAAGAAAATCCTGACTTTTGCCACGCTTGCACCCAGTCAAGAGGGAAGCACGTTATGTGGTTAGCGTTCCCCAAACCGCTGGTGGTGACAAGCCACGCCAACGGCAAAGTCCTTTCCAACCCACTTGTTAACAGGAGGTTTAAAGACAAGAAGCCAAAACCAGCCCGGAGACAGACAGTGAGGAATTTCGGGCCATCCAGTTATCCTGGATCACTTTTTCAGCCACCCTCCGGGGGGAAGCCCAGCGTCCCGCAGCAGCTCCCTTCCCCACAGCGACTCCACCGGCACCGGGCAGACCCCCAGCTCACTCCGCCTCTCCTCACCCGCAGCTTCGCTGCTCGCCCAACCCGGCTGGCTTCGCTCCGGCCAAGGGGTCCCGCACAGGGGGGACAGAGGTGGACTCCCCGCTCCCGCAAGATTTCCTCCCGCCCCACCTCTGCATTCCCGTCCACATCCATATCCGCGTCCCCGTCCCTCACCGTTAATCTCCGCTTCTCTCAGCTCGTCTCAGCCCCGCCGCGGCCCCGCAGCGCCTTAAAGAGCAGGGGCGGAGCCGTACC
>VZTM01041144.1:246989-324311 GCA_013400555.1 Jacana jacana | reverse complement strand
CCCCACCCGCGGGGCGGGAGCCCAGCCGTCCTTGCTGGAGGCAGACCCCGCGGAGCCCCCCGCCCGTGAAGGTGCGAGGGACTCGTGGGGTGCTACCCTGCCATGGCCACCCCGAGAGGAGGGAAGGCAACAGGGGGTATCCCACCCAACGTCGGCCTCGGGTTGGACTACCAACCTGTATTTTTCCTCGTTTCTTAGGATTTTTCTTTAAATGCTTCTTCCCTGCCCATGCACGGGCCCCACGGTGGTGTTTCACTGGGCTATTTACCGGGAAGGTGTGTTAGGCTCAGACAAGGGGTTCTCCAGACAAGGGGCTGGGGTGGGAGCCAGCACCCAGCCGAGTGGGAGACTGCAGGCACCTGGAGAGGAATTGGCACTTTTGCTTCAGCATGAACGCATTTAGAAGGACTTTAATCATTTTCCCAGCAATAAGGCCTGTCCACAGCAGCCAGTTCACGCTGTAGAGAAGAGCTCAGTGCTCCAGCTGCCTTCGCCCAGTTCCACAGGGCCGTCACACACTGGCTGGCTCCGTGCAGCGTTCTGCACAGAGATCCTTACGTTTAGAGGGACATAGAGGGTTATCTCCTCCTCTTGCTTAATCAAATACCAAATCAGTTACTCATTACCTGTGTGACTGCCAGGTTGCTCTGTTTCAGCACAAGAACATCTCCCTGCACACCAGAAATTAAGGCCAGCAGGCTAGGGGGAGGCAGCTCCTTATAAAAGCTCCAGGAAAATGGCTGGCTGCAGGTTGTCCAGCAGCTGGTATTTGGGGCCAAACGGCCTGTCCCACAAGATTGAAAATGACCTGCACATTGGACATGAGAAAAATTACCTCTCCTCTTAAAATGTGCTTCCAGAGGGCTGCAGCCACAACTCACCAAGGTTTTTTCCTTTCTGTTATGATCTGAGGAACCCATAGCAACATATTGTTGTTTAGACAATTATTCTGTCACCCCATGACCCCTCCCCAGCCAGGAAGGGGAACTGGGAAAAAGCAAGGAAACCTGAGTGTTGAAATATAAACAGATTTAATAGAATAAGATTAAATAATTAATAATGCTAAATAACCAAAATTGATTCTGACACCAATATAAAATCTGTAAGGTTTGTAGTGAGCCAGTTGTACCAGCAGGAAGCTGTGCACTCCCAGCAATGGACGGCAAATGTCAGACACTGCAAGCGCTATGGCTTTGGGAGGAAGGGAAGGGCTCAGGGATCCAGCACCCAGGCAAGAAGTTGTCAGGATCTCAGCTACCACAGGAGAGAGAGAGCACTTCTCAGTAAACTTTCTAATTTATATTGAATGTGATGTTCATGGTCTGAAATAATTCTGCTGGCTGTCTTGGGACAAGTGCCTGGGCCTCACCCCTTCCCATCCCTGCACCTGGCCAGGCTTGAAAATACTGACACCTTGAAAGCTGCATACTATTGCCGACTATAAAGTCAATATTTTCACAGTCAGACACGAGAGTCTTCTAAAAATGCAGCTTCCCCCAGCATTAGAAGAGACCTTACTGAAAAGTGAAATTGCTGAAAGAGAAATGAATCCTGTGTCCTTCAAACTAGGACACTTTCCATTTACGGTTTGGTTGTTTTGTTTGGGTCTTTTTTATTATTTCATTTGCAGCAAGTTGTGAATGACCAGCTTGTGCACACCTCAGAGCCTTGCTCTGTAGGTAATACCAAGTATCGGTTCCTGTGGAATGAGGTGGTGTTTGCTGTGAGCAAGGCCAAGAGTCTGACCTCAAGCACCATAGCAAAGATTTTTGGGGGAAGGGAGCACAATGAGAAGCAGAAGTGTTAGTGACTGTTGTTTCACGACGTGGAGGTTAAATGAAGGGAGAGGAGGATCTTGCCAATTCAGACAAATAAAAGGCGAATGAGTCAGAGCAGGCTGACTCCATCTATTGCGCGAAATGCCTGTGCTCTCTTGTCCAACCTGTCCTGCTCCCAGGCCTGCTGGAACTGTGTGTGAAGATGCTAAGTTATTTACCACGTCTCCTCAGGTAGCCTCCAAAGCTATTAGATTTTCCCTTTTGATAACATTTCCTACAGATTATAAAAAAATAAACAGCAGAGATCCCCAAGGGAACAGAATAGTTGTGCTGTTCTGGTGAGGTCTCACCAAACCCAAAGAAAGGGAATTCTCACCGTGACTAAGGGACCACACTGGTGGGAAATAATACACTGTCCCATGGGGAGGCACCTCAAAACAAGCTAGAATAGAGTATGACACCCAAGAATTAATCTTCTCATGACTAATATTTGGTCAGTCCATCAGAAGCAGAGTAACTATGAGGGACAGATGTAAGTATGTTGGTAAGCCCGTGACTGTAGGAACAATATTAAGGAATACATTCCTGTGACACTTGGGAGTAAGACCTTGTAATAAAAGAAAATAAAACCAAGAATGGAAACTTTCACTAAGTACTTTATTTCTATGATAATGACTATTTCTAGCAATACGTTTTATAAATATACTTCTAAGTATGCATATATATATATTTGTTTTCTGTAACTACTTATTTTATATATATATATATACATACTCTGTCGTCCCATCAGATCTCTTCTTCTCTGTCTCTGTCTTTCCTGAGGGCATAGTTCAGAATTTTTTAAAGATAAAGCCTGCATCCGACCCTGCCACATTCCTCCTCACTGTCCTGCACTCCTTCACCCAGTTACCCTGCGCATCCCTCCTATTGCCTGAGCAGCTCCTCCAGACACACCCCCATCCTTCCCCATCTTTCTGCCTAACACCGGCTCTAAATTCCTCTTTCCCACTCACTTCCCCAAAATCTCAGATGTTGCCTCTTCTCACAGGCCTGGGGAGGAACTCTCACCCAACCGTGGCGCCAGGTCCCTGCGAGCAGCTGGGCTCCTGCAGCCTGCAGCCAGCTTTTTGCCTGGCTTCTGCCACTTTGAGCTCAGCAGCTTATAATTAAGAGAGTTTGTTTGTGAGAAACAGCATTCAAGTGTGTTAAGAGCTCCCGTTCATTTTCCCTGCTGATTCCACAGCTCTGTGAGCGAGGAGGTGTGCCTCTGTTTTCTTCTGCTTCCTGGGCCATGAGAAAGCCCACAGGCTGTACACAAAACCAGTTCTCCTTTCACTTGTAAAATTGACCCAAAGCATGTTTGTCACCTTAGAACGAAATTCTCGAGGTTTTTATCTATGCCATAATTTAATGTAAAAGTTGTTTCCCATGTTTCAGGGAGCTGAGTAAATCATCGGCTTGTCTGACCTAGTTACTTCTCAAAAGACTCGTTGCACATCAGTGTCCTCAGGCCTTTTACATCCACTAAATACCTTCCACTCACCTGGGATTATCTTATCCTCGTTTGATCTGTAAGCGTGGTCCCACGTGTCTGCTTACAGCAGAGTCAATCTCCTTGCTCTGCTGGTAATCCTTGCTGTTATTTCATGAAAGTTTATTCTAGATACATAGTCCAGATTTTAATTTGCAGGGGGCTTAGTCATGTTCTGACATCGGTTTTGTCAGACCTAGTTTTAGCCAAATACTGCTACTTCTGCTAGAGCTCCCTTAATTATGTTCTTGACAGAGCATGATTTAGCTAATTTTCCCATTACGAAAGATCATTTTAAAGCTGCATTAGAGCTTATCATCTACCAGCCTTTGAGATCAGCCTCCTCACAGTGGTTCCTGTGGTGCCTTGGTTAATTTCTCACTGGCCAGCCCCCAGATTTGCCCCTAGTAAAGGGAATTTTCAAGCACATTCCATGAAGCATCAGCTAGTGAAAAATTAATTCATGGCCAGCGTTACCAAGATTTGCCCAATCCTAGGAGGGCATACGTGTTTAGCTAATTTCCCAATCTAAATATTTATGCATCTCAGTAATGCTATGTGTTTATTCCACCATAAATATAACAGTGATCAATCAATGAAGCTTGCACAAATTAATAAAAATACAGCAGACTATTCTGGACTTTACAAGAGCTGTGATTTTTTTGAATCAGCGGTTTAAATCCAGAGTACAGACCTCAGAGACAACCAGTATGAGAAAGCTGTGTTTTCCACACTCATTGATTTCTTTATCAGTGGTAATATTTTTAAATTATGTTACTTCTAGGAAGTCTTAATTTTAGGAATAATTCATTAAAAAAATCCTCATTTGCCTAGTGATTATAAGAAATAGCTATTTCCATGTCCAATAAACAACATGATCTTAAATAGCATGATTTTATCAAATGTATAAAGTTTCGTCTTTGTTGACCTACATCTTTATATTGGTGATTCTTCTCAACATGGAAATCGATAGTCTGTTCTTGGACCCTTTTAGAAATCTACTCAGATCTTTCTTTTTGTAGACCATTCGTTTTTTTAATGCTTTACCTCATGATATTTGATTCCTAAGACATGGAGACTGAAGAGTTCTCTGCTATTAAGGTTTTAAAATTAAGAAATGAAGAAGAGTTGAAACCTTAATCTAAAGAATTTGCTTTGTTCTAAGTCATGGCCAAGTGAGGTACATCTCTAGGGATGGCTGTGACTGAGTGCTCAGGGTCTGGGCGAACGGGGGAGGTGGGTACTGCTTGCTGAGTGATCACTCCTACTGCTGACATGATTCTCCATGGAGACATGCAAGCCCTCTCATGCCTGGCGTGCCCCAAATGTGCCTCAGTGGGGCTCAGATGCAGACTGGTACCTGTCTTCCAGGGTCTCACTTCCTGGTGGGCTTTGCTTTAAGGGCTCCGAGCGCAGAAGTGGAGGCATCTGTGGGGCTGCCCACTGCTGTATGGGTGCTGGTGGGATTTTAAGGAAACCAAGAAATGGGTTTTGACTCAGAGGCTCTCAGATCCCTCTCCAGCTCAGCAAAGTTTTCTGCACCCAGTGTGCTCCTGGTCCCCCAGGGAGATGGATCTAGAGAGCTACCATTCATTCCCAAGGTCTTGCATGCAGCGCTTCTGCTTGATGTGAGGTTTGTCTAAACCCCATAAAGATGAGAGAAACGCACAGTTTGCATCTCATCCTAAATACACGTAGTGAGGTAAAGCACAGTGTAGGCTGCTGATGCTGCTGTTCTCATGCGACAGCACTGTAAAAACCCAGGGAAACATTGAAGTTATTATAGTCAAGTTTTGAGGTTTTGAATGGAGGTTTCTGAGGAGTCTAGCAAAACACAAGCTCTATTTCAGGTGCCAGCTCAGCAGAATACTAGTACCTGGATTACTAATGATGTCACTTTCCCTGGCAGGAGGCATAATTTAGGTTGAAAGTATTGATTTCTTTAATAAAGCTCAATTTATTCACCGTACACTCACCAGGCCAGATTAGCCCTCGTGTCGTGCCATGGAAAACCCTGCAGGCAAGGGCTTCGGTAATCTCAGCCGTGTACAAACTCTGTCACAGACTGACAGGACAAAATTTGAGGACCCACACAGCTTTTTCTAATAATGCTGTTACTGAGTTTTGAGGAGGGCAGGGAAATGTGTTTAATATTAGATAGCAGGCACAGAGGAGAGAGCACGGTGAAACCTTCTGACTCCGCTCTTTTCTGAAAGCTTCCCAGCTCTCCATTAGGCTGCTACAGGAGTTGCTGGGAAGATATTACCCAGATAGCAGATGGCAACCTTGCTAAATCTGTAGTGTGAAAAAGCAGTGGTTGGGCTGAAAAAAAGATCCCATATTATCCTTTTTCACCCATCAACACCTTTCCCAGTAATGGCTAGGACCCTAAACCCTTCTCCACCACCCCAGCACTGCTGCATGTACCTTTTTATCCTCATCAGAAGAAGCTCAAAGGTGATCCATGCCAGGGCAGAATAGTGATCATGCTGTTCCCTGCCTGCCAAGGAGGACTGCTCCAAGCTCCATGACATCACCTGCAAACAATGGCAAAACCACTGGTAGTCTTGGGCCAGAGTCCCGTACGAGCTGCTGTGGGAGAGAAGAGGGTGGACAGTTTCTAAGTTGCATTGTGGTGCCATTGCATGAAGTTTCCTGCATCCTAACATCAAAGGAAAAGCATTTTGGACTCCACAGAGGCAGGTAAAGGGTGGTCAGCAGTAAAACCTGCAACATGCCAATGCCTGCTGGAAACCATTGCTACAAAACGTGTCTTCAGGTGTCCCTCCCCCTGGCAGCATGATATGCTAAAATGCAATGATGCCTCACCTTTTCCAGGCTTAGAACGTCAGATCTAGGGAGAGGGAGTGGAAGTTTTGGCAGGAAACCTACCCAGCCTCAAGGGGAATATGCTATTGCGTGTGATTGGGCTTTAGCTTGAAGCCTGTCTCCCTGCAGCCAGCGGTGTCTTAATTACCATGACTGTCTGCAGAGAGGCCTGGTGGGACCGCATGTGGTTCCTGTTCTCATCTGAACAAAACATGAGCATCAGAATCCCACTTTGCAACTGGCTGTAATGCCAATGACAAACGTGTATCAGCACGGAGCTTATGAGCACACTAAGAAGTCTCTTTTTTCCAGGGGGAGAAAAGGAAGGGATCGGTATGAGTCATCTGACACTGAGTCTTCTGGCGGGAGAAAGACAGCATTCTCCATAAATATGATCATGCTTTGTTAACAGCCTGTTGAAGGGGATCACGTGACACTGGGCACTACCTTAGTCGTGCTTCTAAGACTGGATGTGACAGCAGCAAGAATCAGCCATAAGCTACAGCCCACCTCTGTTTCCTTCACCTGGAAACTAAGCATCTTCAGCAGGCTCTGCTCAAAAAGCAAGAGTGCCCTGTCTGCAGGTAGCTTGCTGGGGGAGATCTGTGGCTGAAAGCTCTTCCCAATCTGCAGAGCTCCTGGTTTGATGCATAGCAGTTGTCAGTCTGATCCCCAGCAACGAGGCAGCGGCAGCACTGCACTTGTGTGGTAGCTTTCTCCAGTGAATACGGGCTACGGGTGAGGCAGCATTAGTTTCTGCCACCAAAGTCCCTGACATGTCCCTGATATGTCCCTGGTGTGCAGGATTCATGGCAGCAGCTGTGTGAGCTGTGGAACACCTCACTCCTGCGTTTTCCTATGTGTTTCAGCAAGAGCTGAAACTGAACTGCTCACCTCAGTGCCATCTGAGGAGGAAAGAATCCCTCATAAATTAAATCAGCTAATACTGATTATTAATTAATACAGTTATCATCACTGATTGGAGTATTCTAATTACTCTTATCACTAAATAGTTATTTGAGCCAGTAGAAACAGGTAATAACTGTACCATGGAAACGCTGATTATGCACAAGGAGAGGATGTCAGACCGAGTGCTTGGAGACGTCTCTGTGATTGTATTAACATAAAGTCCATTGTAGCACACAGCAAGCACCCCACGTGAGTTGCCAAGCAGAAACTGCTCACCTGGGATGCTGCCTTCCACCCTCAGCAGAGACAGGCCTCAGCCAGCCCTGGCACTGGTGCCACCCTTGGCCCTTGGCCCCACCACACTTTCATACTCCCATCCCTATCCATGCTCCATCCCTCCCGTTGGCCATAGCATTCACCAGCATGCACAGCGGTTCCTGGTTAAAACTAACTGTGCAAAAGTCATTTCTAGTGGCAATGCTGGCTTTGGCTAACTATATCACTACATCATCAGCAACAAATCATTGCAAAGCACTTGGTTCTTCTGTGGTTTCTTTGGATAACAATTTATGACCTCCTTCCACACACAGCGAGCAAAAACAAGCTGCACTTAAGAAGATCGCCTTGGCTAGCTGTTGCACATCGCACGGACTTGGCAATGATCCCTTTTTCTTGGCACAAGTACAGAAGCACCAGGAGGTTTCAGTGTGTCAGAACCTCTTCTGTGGGGTGCCGATGGTCAGCTTTCAGCGCTTGGCTTATTCATGGTCTTTAATGCTGCATTCAAGTTATGACAGCCATGGCCACATAATGTTGTTAACAGTGCACACACCATCCTGCTAAGACAGAGGAGCACCTATAAAATGCAGATCTCTTTTGTGAAGGAATATAGGCGTAAAAAAAGACATGGCAAGAGCCAAAAGGATTCCTACAGGTATTTCATCACTCAGAAAGGAAAATCCGGCTTTAACAAAAGTGAAGTTCTGTGGTCAGGAAAAAGCATAAGCAGGTTACAGTTTTTTCCTTAATTGGATTACAAATGTCACCTTTGGAATACACTTAAAAATCAATTATTCTTTTCTCTTTGTTGTGCTGTCAGTTTGTTTTTTACACGTCATTGAGCAAGGCAATGAAACAAAGCCCTTGTGCTTTTTATTGATTCTGGTTTGTGCTCAAAGTCAGTTTATCTTTCTAGATGTTGGGCAACAGTAAACTCTGTTGTTTTTTCTAGCACAGATGAGATAGCTATCTGCACCAGCTTTAAAATTGCCATTGTCTGCCAGAGAGTAATTTCTGGTCTTCCTTGGAGTGTAGGTTCTTCCATAATTAAAAGATACATTGCACCATAAGAAGCCATAGCATGTATGGGGGTCAGAAAGACAGTCTGCTTATCCCAAGAGTTAAAATAGGAGAAGACATATGAACAGAAGTTGAAGGGGAGATGGTTGAGATTTGTTTGCTAAAAGGTAGGGATTAAGCAAGGATTTAAAAAAAGGGGTTCTGGGGGTTGATTTGTAGGCATAAATGGGGAGATGTGACAGGCCCAAGAGAAGGTAGAGGAGTGAGAAAAGGAAGCTAAGAGAGTAAAAAGGGTAAACAGATGAGTGATAAAGGTAAAAAGATGAGTGATAATAAGGGAAGCTGGGACAGAGATAAGTAGGAAGATAATATGCAAGGTCTCAGTGGAAAAAGTCTCTGAATGAGGACAAAGAACCAGTATTAATGCTCATTGAGATGAAGACCAAACAAGGGAGACAGACAGTTGTCAGCATGAGAGAGGTTATAGTGCTAGGCTGAAAAGAAAAATTAAAATTAGAAGTTTATTAACTCCAAACTCGCTATTAGATGCAGAAATATTTGCATTTTCTGTATTCTTTGCAAGTTGCAAGTTACAGTACTGCTTGTACAGTAACACTTTTTTTTGTGCTAAGATTTTTTTTCCTGTAGCAGTTCAGATGTTTGAAAGCTTTAATAAACAATACACTCATTGAAATTTTAGGCACTAATGGTGATATTTGAGTTTTCTTTCCCACCAAAAGGCTTATTTGCCTAACTCAAAATAATTTGTACGTTTTTTTCAGACTGAATTTGTAATCAAAAATGTATACCTGTACGTATATGTGGATATGTAAGTATATGCATTGCCATACTGATGACTGTCATTTTTGATCCTTGGTTACTCACTTTATTACCTACTCTGTGTTATTTGTTCTGTGCATTTGAGCTCAGCGCAAGTACACGCCATCAGTTCAATATAAACCACTAAAACTTTCCACTCTTGATTGAAACCCATCAATTAGCATGTTGTACCCTGCAATTTAACATGAGGCTTTGTCTGCATGTAACAGCCTCAGTGACATGGTTTGGAACTGGAGGAACAGCAGAACAATGGGTGTTTTTTGTGGTTTCCTTTTTTTTTTTTGTTTTTTTTTTTTTGTTTTTTTTTGGTTTTTTTTTGGTAGTTTCTCTCTGTTGGGGGCTGGTGTATGTGGTGCTGGAACACTTCAGGCCAGTAGGCCTTGCACTGATGGACTTCTGATGGTGTTACAAAACCAGCCTAAGAGTAGAGTGACAAGGCTGAAGCCAAAGCAAAAGCCCACCAGTGATAGCTAAAAGAGAACCATGTAAAGGTCTTTCAGAACCCTTTCAGTAAGGTCTGAATGGGCTTTCACTCCTTTTCCTTGACCTTCTTCCCCCACTTGTAAAGAGAGGATAACAGCAGCCAACAGTATTTTTTGAGTTTTAACAACTTAGTGCCGTGTAACAATCACAGCTGGTTACAACTATGATCATCTCACTAATTAAAGGTCAATCTACTTGCTAATGAAATGCTAGGTGTTACTGTTACGGTGCTGGGCATTTAGCAAGCAGTTTTCTGTCTGCCTCTCCTTTGCCATACGTGGTTCCAGACTTGTTCCTGCAGTGAGACACAACATCAGTATTTCCAGCAGCAAAATTCTCACCATGGCTGAGGCCAAACCCCAGAGAAACAGCAATGGAGCAAAACATGCACGAGCACTGAAAAATTGTAGCAGGTATTGCAAGATTAAGAAGCCTTCATATTCATTTTCAATCCAAAAGCTAACCTTTGTGTTTGTTTGACATCAGGAGTAAAAGTCTTTTGTTTCCAGCTTGTGGCTATTTGGTGGGAATTAGGCCTTTAAAAAAGGCTCCTTGGCATTGTATGCATTCTTCTAAAACCAGATTTTAATGTCCTAGGAATAATTACATAGCCCTGAAATTCACAGCTAAAATTTGTTTTGATTTATTTACATGTAATTGTCATGCAAGCAGATACTCTTTTCAATTCAAGGTTGTGTTCCCAGCAAAAAGGCTGACAAAAATCAAAAGTCATTAGCTCTTCCAAAAAACAGTCATTTTATGCAAAACAAATGATGATTTTATTTTTTTTTTTAATTGCAAAAGACATTAGGCAAAATGAAACCACATTGCAGGTTAGTACAATTTTTACTATTTGGTGGTACTTTCTGTGGTCTTCTCTAAAAATTAGGAAAAGGAATGGGGCGATTCCATTGCCTGCAGCAGCACATTTGGAGTCTGGTGCCAAAACCAACAGGGAAATCATCTGAGAGATGAAGATTTAACCATTGGGTGACGTAGTTGCTGATAATTGTTTGTTCAGGATAATGAACACTCGTAGTTTCCATCAGCCTGTGGCTGTTCTGCATTCAGGGAGGACTTGCTAATTCAGGGTGCACAGCAGAAGACTTCTCATGCACAAATTGACTCCTCTCTCACCACACTCAGGCTGCTCTTTCTTATTGAGTGTTCCAGGAAAATGTTCCCCAAGCGCTGGTGTGCTTCAAGAGGACAGCTTTCATTTGGAGAGACGACAAGCAGGCTGATTAGACAGCAAATCAATTTTTGGTCATGTAAATTAGATTAAATCTCAACTGTAGGGCACCTGGACACTTTGGAGGCTTAGAGGTGTCACGGATTTCTACCAGTTTCTTTCCTTGCTTCCAGCCCACCAGTCTGCAGCCTGACAAGAAGTGCAAGGCTGGTGGGGCACTTGGCCAGACATTTTCTAGCCTGTTCACCCACGTTTCATTCCTTGTGCTCCTATCTCAGGAGTGGGATTGCACGTGCCCAAGCAAACTCTGTGCCAGCTCAGTGAGGCTTTCGCCACAACCCTCCACAGTGTGTGGACACCCTGCACTTGTGTGTGGATGTCTGTGGGGGCTCAGCACACCATGAGGGCCTTGTTGTTTGTAATGAGCTTTTATAATTACAGAAAGAATAGGTTGCCAAGTCCAGCAAGGGGAAGCCGTTGGCAGCTTGGCTGCCATCAGGGCCCTGCTCTTGTTGCTCTGGACTTGTACAACTAAAGTCCTTCTCGAATGAAGAAAGGCAGTGGTCCTTGGGGTTGTTTGTTTTAGCTACCATAACTTCATATGATATTCAAAACTCTGTAAATGTAATCCTTTCCTGATGTTTTCTAAGCTAATCCCCTCAGTAATGTGTATGGAAGCAGTTTCTTCTACTGTAGCTTGCTTATACAAACACTTCCTCATATTCATTTTGCTTTCATTGCCTCTCTCCTCCTCCTGCTCTTACCATATGTACCACGTTGCTTAATCCTTTATTTTCCCCTCTGCCCGGCAGTCTTTTTGCTACCTCCACAAGCCTTTGTGTGGCTTATTTTACTCCTCCTTGCCCAAAAGCAGCCCACAAGTCAGTACAGAATGCACACACACATGTAGACACATGCACACACATATACATACAGACAGACAGACATATTAATTTTGTGTGGACTGGGAGGACAACACAGTTTACATCATCTCACATCTATTGCTCTGAGCTTTTCAAATAACTCACATCATGTTTTGGTGTTATTTTAGTTTGTCTTAGCAGCGTGTTTGCAGTTGAATTTATATAGTATTTTATAGCTTGATTCTTTTCTCCCTAGTTCTATACTAGAATTATACTTCAGGGAAGAAATGTTGGAAAAATAAACAGATAGGAAAGAAAATTATTGTGCAACATACCACTCTAATATTATAATTTCACTGTGTTATAAATAATTTCATGTGTAAACGAGGAACAGACTTTTGATTTACTACTGTCTGAATTAGACATATATAGTCATATAGGTAAATTTCTGTAAAGGGGTCATATTTGACTGAAGGTGTCTGTTATTGTTGGCATTAAGTGATATGCTTTCCAGAACTGCTAGACTACTTGTGGCAGTGGACCAATTTGTTATTTTGAGAGTAGATAAAGTCTTTGTTTAGCCTTCTGGCACTCAGCGCAGCTCTTAAAAATGGTTTTCTTTGTTTTGCTTTAGGTTTTCTGTTGCTCTTAAATCTGCTTCGTTCTATGGGGTTTTGTCACAGGAGACAAGAAGCCTGAGTATTAGGTGTACTCTTTCTTGGATGTCTTCCCAGAAGGCTTAATTTCAGGTGGGTGGGAGGGGGACACATGCAGATAAAGTACAATATTGTGCTTGTACATTGCAGTGTCAGCACTCCTGCCTTTGTCTCACACCGGCAGCTGTCACTGTTGCTGATATTCACTAGATGTCAGATATGGTTTTTATATTATGCCATAGCACCTGGAGAAGTTGAATCATATTTTTTTCCGTAGGTAAGTGTTACCTCATTGTGTACAGCTTGGAGTCAAATCCATTAGGGGATGTGGACAGTTAAAGGAGAAGTGTGTTTATACTTGTCCGAGAAACTTTCTTGGTTCCTGATTTTGATGTTGCTGGACTTGCACGTTTACGCAGACCCAGCTCTGCCCCAGCTCTGGCATAGATGTCACCTTGGGACATGGAGGATGCCCAAGATCAGCCAGTATCCTAAGGAAAACGTTCCTTCCCCACGGCCATTGTAGTGCTTAGTACACAGACAGGATTGTTCTCGAAGAAATACCACTGCCAGCTTCCCTGAAGGCAACTTGTGGTGCTATTGTGCCTGATAACCTTGCAATTAGAGCAGACCATGGGATTCTGGGAAACCCAGATCTAGTTCTCTTTCCAGGCAGAGAGGATGCCAGTGGTCCCGGAGAGCTCTCCCCCTCACCAGGCTCCAGGGTTCCCTGCGAGAGTGGGGCTGGCAGCTGTGGGTGCAGAAGAGGGGGAGAGCCCATGCTGTGGGGAGTAAGGTGTTACCCACTCTACTTCAGTTCATCACTCAAGGACTGCTCCCTGTAAAAACACCCTAGAACTTACCCAGGCAAACAAGGGACCCAGAGCTTCCCCATCAGAGGTGTCCAGACCTGGGGCAGTGCAAACACACAGCTCCCCCTGGCTCCTCCATCCTCTATGCTCCACCAACTTGCCCTGCAGGACCAGGAATGCCCCAGCTGGGGATGAACCATTTCCTTCGGTACCAACCAGAGAAGAGGGGCTTTGTGCCCTGGGAGTCCTGAGGGAAGTCTCTGACAGTAACTACCTCAGCTGTTACCCATCCATCTCTTCCAGATGTAGTTTGAAAGAAAAGCAGGAATCATGGTCCATAATTGAAAGCCATGTGTTGGGGCAAGGAGGGGAAGGATGTACCTTGAGTCCCATCAGCTTGAATGAGTCTTAAGTAGGTTCTGCTCAGTAGCTTTGCAGAACAGGGCTGTAAGCTGAGGACCTGATTTTGCTGTCCCTGCTCAGGCAGGTGAGTCGGTGGGATGAACGGGCTGGTGTTACCACACCATGGCTCAGGTCTTGGAGCAGAGTGAGGATTTCAGGCTTTGGTTCTGCATGGAAGATGTCATCACCTGTTTGGATGTATAGCACAGAACTGAGACTGTACTGCCTTTCTGTACCCTCCTGTCTCAGTACGTTTTCTAGACAGTTCAGCAGAGATGGTAGACTGAGAACATTTATGCATTTGAGGCTCATAACATATCTTGCACTCCTCAGCCTTTTGAACTGAAGTACTTCCATATTTTCTTAAAGCATTCTTTAAAACAGCAATCAATGAAAATGTCTCCAAGAATCCATTTTTCCAGGAGACAGCTCCTCATTCATCCCAAGTACCAAGTTACTCTGCAAAAGGCCCAACTCAGCAGACACAAACCCACAAATTTACCTTAAGTCCCAAGGGAGCCTGGCTGAGCACAATTCTGGCTTGTGTTCGCATGTGTTTGAAGAGTCTGAACACAGTGACCCAATGCTGGAAATATTTATGAGAGCTTGACAGCATTCACTTGGAAATGTCCCTCCAGCAGCACGTGGATCCCACTCCAAGCCGTCAGGCGAGCAGCAAGTGGGTGTCGCTGGTGTCCTGGGCTGCAGGTACTCTGATTAAAAAAAGTTCAAATTATTTTTGGAGGGGTGAGAGAGAGCGTGAGCTCTGAAATTCTGATGTGGATGAAATGATGTTTCAGCAACAGGGAATTTTTTATCCAACATGTGTCCAGTCTGTACAATTTGGATGGCAAACATCAGCTGGCAGTGTTACTTAAACTGTGTGGCTCCAGCGTTGGTGGCCTGAGGCTTGGGCAGCTGCGTCTCCTGACAATTCAACTGAAGGAGCTGGTGTGGATAGTGCCATGGCACAGGTACCCACAGTACCCCTATGTCCCTGTTCACCTGAGGCACAGGTGCCTGACCGCCCACCAGAACTTTTGAGGGGCCTGAGAGGAAAGATATACTCCAGCACCCTCATATACAACTCCTTGATCCTGGAGTCAAGGGTTTGAAATCTCAGAGATGTCACATGGTTTGTTTATCATTCAAGTGAAGGGGCAGGGCAGGGAGTGCTGGGTGGGATGAAGGGAGAGTATGTAAGGAGTGCAGTAGCTACTCATGGGGGCAGGCTAGCGAGCAGCGTGTTGAGGAGGGTTTGAAAGGTACACACGTGTGCTGTTCCTGAACAAATCCTGAAGTCCTCACACTGCTATTTGCTCATACTGACCTCTAGCTTCAGAGCATTTGTCTGGACCAGGTGAGGTATATGCAGAATAAAACCATCAGTATTTGATGTCCCATGTTGAGAGAGTGAGCTGTAAAACTTTACCAAAAAAATATGTTTTTAAAAAAAGAATTGAAGGGCAAAAGAAGGGTGAGAGGTCATGCAGGAAGGCAGCTCTGTTGCTCTATAACTAGAATGGGTTTTGACACAGGGGAGCACTGCGGGTACAAAAAGGTTCAGCTTCTTTTTGGTTCAGTGCTTCGGCCAGCTCATCACTTGTTGGGGGCTGAAGTGGCTCGTTTCCATGGTCATCGTTAGCTCATCAGTTTTACTCAATTCTTCAGCATTATCAAAGACCCCAATTAAGGCCATTTCCTTGAACTTCATCATCAGGGACAGTGCTCGGTTTGTACCCTCCAGTGACGTGCCAAATCTGGTGCAGTAGCTTCACATCTGGGGACTTGTGCACAGCTTCCATTTGTGGAAGTGGATTTTTTCCTGCCTGTAGAAGAGAAGTTTTCTATCTGACTTGAATTTCTTCAGGCCTAGAGAGATACCCAAGAGGAAACTCGAACCTGTGTTTCTTTTATCTTAAATAGATCTTTATAAAATTCTGCCATAAGTGGGGCTTTGAATTACTGGGAGCAAGGGCAAACGACATCCCACTGGGAGCACTCTGTAGCACATGGGAATGTTCAGTAATAGGATTTGGGTCTTAATTTCAGGCTTAGCTAAGAGAAAGGTGTCAAAATATTGATCTTTCCGAATTGCATGCAGCCTACATTAGAGCTGGCTGCTGAGATTTTGCTTCGGTCTGCATCAGGATTGCTGATACAAGTCACTAATATAAATATTACTAAAAGGTTCATTTTTCTCCTTTAGTGTGTCTGCTAGTGCTCTGGAGTTTTCAGTTTCTTTTTTTTTTTTTTACAAAAATACACATTAAGTGGGTCGTTTTTTTGTCTATCTATCTATATATATATATGTAATGGTGTGGTCAGTGATGTTTATTGAACGAAGCTACAGCCTGGGTCAAAGTCATGCCAAGTTGCAAGTGTGCATTCTTTACACCTTTTAAACAGGAAAGTAATGTTGAAGGAATATAGCTACAGTACCTGGCAATGAATGCATTCTCCTACTTGAAGATTTCCCAACATTTTATTTTCGTGGGGAATTGAAGCATATTTTTAGATCAGATGAGAGGCATATAGAGATTTTCATCTTTGGTCTGGCTATAAACATTACTCTTCAGGAAGTTAGGATCAAAGAGCAGAAATGATGCTTCCTCTTTGCTTCATTTCTTAATGAATTAAGTTATTTTCTCTTGTCCTGGGCTCTGAAATGCAGGAATAATAAATGTGGAAATGGCTGGTTTTCAGTAACAGATTCCTTCTCGCTATTTTTCTTTTCTTTTCTTTTTTTTTTTTTTTTTCCAGCTTAACTATTTATTTCAAATGTATCTGCCCATTTCTCTAAGTACTTCTAACTAGGTTTAATTGCAAATACTGACAAATTCTGTTTCCAGATAGTAGCATAGCTAGGAACGGAAATTAAGGTTGGCCCAAGTTATGCCATACAAGCAAGAACTATACTTCTGCTACAGCAAATCACTTCATTTGCAATGTTTTAAACAAATAAGCAAACAAGGTGAAAAATGCCATCCTTTTACAAATTTTTGCTTGAGGACTGCTGTTAAAAAAGAAGAGTTGATATGTTTGTTTTCAATTCAGTACTCATCTGGGTTCGGTTCTGAGTCATGGAGACACTGTATCTTACACTGTATCTCTGCTATCCATTTCAGCAACTCCCCTCAGCCTAAGGCACAGGGGGTTATCTCATGCTGATACGTTCATATATGCCCAGGACCACACATACCTTCCCCACATGCTGTATACAACCACTCTGTGGTGGATAAAAGCCGGTCCAACAGTTTGCAGGAGACATAATCATTGACAGACTGGTTTTTGGATGAGGCAATGAGCTTGGGCTTCCCTTTGCATCCATGAAACAACGTTTTGGCTTTGGAAGCTTGAATAAAAGACTCATTTGCCAGTAGATTTCCATGTTGAATAAATGAGTGCAGGAGGGAAGGGGAAGTAAGCAGATGCAGGTACGGGGTTTACAGCCCAGAAGGAGCAATGAAAGTTTTAGGATGTGGCCATTTTTCCCCCACTGCAGTGTTATGACCCTCATAAGTTGTGAAAGGGAAGATGATTACACAGTAACTGTGTTACTATAATGTTGTAAAAAGAATGGGATGGTATCTTTCAAGGAGACTATCAAATGGTTCAGTAGCACGGACAACCAACCGCAGATTTCTCTGCATGACAAGACCAAGTCGTAATAACAGCTTGGGAATAATGATGCTGTATTTTTCCATTAAAGAAAGCTTTATTTCTGGAACCTTGACAGAATTTTAAAGTAACGTAGGCTTTTCTTACCACTGAAGCCCACATCTTTATTACAAAGCTAAACTGTTCTCTCCAAAACCACATAATGCATGTTGTAACAGTACTCTCCCACAGATGATGAACACTTAGAACATATTTTTCCATGTGAGTCATCCATTCACTCAAAAATAAATTCTCTTATTAAACAAAATACAACAATGTGACAAGTTTTGTAGGTTTATATTCCATCTCTCATTTTCATTACACTAGTAAAATTTTATTGCTTTTTCAAAAAATATTCTGATGATTGCATCATTTTTCCTCCTTAGCCCTCTGTTTACTTTGTAACATAATATAAAGTAGTTTCCATCCTCACTTTGTCACAAGGACATCAAGTAAAATACATGACCAAGCACTGATCCTGCAGTGGGATGAAGGTAAAGAGGTCTGCAGTTCTCCTTGAAAGCAGTGGGCACTCAGCTGCACATAAGTTGCCTGTCTGCATTTTTCTGCTGAATAAAGCGAAACAAAGACACCATTGCAATCCCTGGCACTGAAGAAAACAGCGCCTCTGCAATCTTTTAGACTTTCCTTCAAAACTCAAAGGTTACAGGGGAGCATGAAAAGCACATGTTGTTGTAAGGCTGGCATTCTGGGTGGGCGCCTGTCTTCCCACTGGTGACACGGTTTTTCAGGAGTATTATCTGTCCATTTCACACCCACAGATAGAAGGTAAACAAGATCCCAAGCTCCAGGAGTGATTAGTTTTGATAATTGTTCTACTGCTTGCTTTATGCAATTTACCTCTATAAATACACACTAGGGGAATCATTTTTCTAGTGTACTGTGGCATGGTAATTTCCTATATAATTTCATCCAATTGCTTCAGGAACTCATTTGAGCAATTATTAATTAATCATTAACAATCATTAACTTCGGGCAGCAGTGATTGCTAATCAAGATTTCCATGCTGCATTTTTAATCTCTGAAGGTACACCAGTAATCAAATTAGTGCCATTTTTTGTTATTTGAGGAGAAGAAACAGTATGCATCACATCCATTCAAAGGAACAGTTAGTAACACCTTTGCCTTTAAAATCATTACATGCCTTCACTCTGGTTGTTGTAAAAGTCAGAGGCTTTTTTGCTGCATAAATTACTTGCAAATATTTTGCAGTTTAAATGAACAATGCTTTCCCATTGTTCATGCTAATAATTATGCTGCTAGGAACAACCGTGATAGTGGTGACACCACTCCAACATTTTCCCTTACGGTTAATCATCAGTGCCTTACACCTTATGACTGAAAAAAAACCCTCAAAGCTATTTGTAATACTTCTTATGCCATTTTTCTATTAGTGTACCCCTATGGCTTCTCAGCACCACGCTTGTAAATGAGGGTGCCCTGTTAAGACTTTGTGCACCTCCCTGAGAGAGGAACATTTAATCCTAATCTTCTCTCATGCTGCAGAGAATCTGCAGCTTCCCCTTGGAAAGAAAAGTGTGGCACAGCCCGTGGATGGCACACAGATGGAAACCTTCCTGCAGGTGCTATCACCATCCTTGATAGCAACGGTGGTGGGAAGGAAGAAGCAATGGTGGAGCAGAGCTGCAGATAGGCTCTACTACATCTCCAGTGAGGACCTTCACCCTCTGTGGCTTGGCCAGGCTGCACCAGCCAGTCCCTGTATTTACAGTCCCATGTGGGACTTTGAGTAACAATGTAGGAGGAATAGGAAGTGGGAAGTTGAAGATTTCCCTTTTCTGAGGTGCAATGGAGAAACAGCCCAGAAGTTACCGTGTTTACAGCAGGATGTTTGCAAGTAGTGGGAAGACGAGGCTGACAGTCTCCCCAGACTCCTGGCTCCTAGTTCAGCTCCAGCACCTTGGCCTCAGGCAAGCAACTCCCACCTGCGTGTCCACACTCCAGCCAGAAAGAAGGGAGGAATAATTAACTCAGAGCTCTATGAAGTGCCTGAACAAGAAAAGAGCAGTGTTTTGGAACAGAACCTACATCCAGCTGAGCCTACCTCTACAATGGCCCAGCCAGCAGCCAGATGCTGCCACGCTGGAGCTGCCCTTATCAGGGTGGGACCCACCAGCCTCAGGAGGGAGAGATTAGCTGCTCCTATCACTGCATTTACTGAGATAAACTGCTCACACACTCACCTCATGGGGAGCTGTAAAGATTAAGGTTGGCAAAATCCCTTGATGGTGAAAATGCTGTTGAACAGCACTAACGTTTTGTCACCGCTGCTTGCCACAAAAATACTTGCTGTTACATTTATTATTAAAACATGTTTCCCATAGAGCTGAAGATTGTAAGGCCATGAATAGTATCGGGCTGAAATCAGGGTGATCTTATTTCAAGGAATTCCAGAGGAATGAACAATAATTTGCCACTAATTGCAAAGAAGCTTTGATAAAAACTCTGAACAGATTCCCAACAGCGCATATTTTCCAGAGCCCGCCTGGTAATTTTCAGTAAAACCCAAGAACAATATGACCATTAACTGCTATGTTAAATGTCATCCAGATTTGTTCATACCATTCCTCACTGCACTGCATCTTTTCTATGCCTGTTTTCGTAATTTATGGTGTGCTGCCACATTTGGGCTCGCTCAGGTATACACCCCTGGAAAGGCATTAGGTAAAGGTTAAATGAAGCCCACAAGGGATGGGTGATTACCGTTCCCATTTGACTCCTCTTTAAAGAGTACAAAAGTTACCTTCTGGCTTCATGTACAGACAGATTACATCCACACAAATTGCTTCCCCCATGAAGATTTAAATACACGGAGCAGATACTTTCTTGAAACAGATGAGGTCATGAGCAGTGTCAATGTTTGGTTTACAGGGTGAACCACACAGTGATGCTTCATGCCAATGTCTGCAGCACCAGGCTTATGCACTGCTTTTTCAGTGAGTCTTGATGGAGAAGGAGAAAGCGATGTCTGACCCTTGCTGTGCATTTTGGTATTGAGCAGGACATCTGCCTGTGTCCCAGCGAGGTCCTTACTGTGTTAGGATGTTGTTGGTGGATGCCTGTGCAGCCTGGAGTTGAGCAGGACATCTGCTTGTGTCCTAGCAAGGTCCTTTGCTGCGTTAGGAGGTTGTCGATGCAAGCCTGAATCAAGACCCCCTGTGGTCTGCAGAGATTTCCACTGACCTACCGAGATTTTTGAATGAGACTCTCTTTGTGCTAGAGCATGCTAAATAACATGGTGCTCTTACTGGAAAAAATATTGCCATTTCATGCATGGCTAGTGCTGCTCACCCTGTTTGATGGTTGGAAATGTTCGGAAAGTTACCAGCTATTTATGAGGCTATTGAAGGCTTCCCGATTGTAACAATACTGTTTCATTACTGTGAGCACTTATACAAGGTGCAGGTTGGTTATGCTTAATTTTGTTGCCCTTTAAAGTTCCAATAGCAGTAATCAGTAACAGATGACTTAAGTTACCAGCCAAACAAGAAGACTGGCGGATGGTCGAAACAATTTGTAATACCTCATGGGAAAGTTAATTGTTCAAATTACTCAGCAAATGTTGCAAATTCACAGACAATTTGAAAATCTTTTGAATATTTTGTCATCATGAAAGATCTGTGTCTACACAGAATATTATTTTAAATTAATATTTCAACTGGCTCATGTTTAATTTATTCTGTGTAGCTGGCCTGGTTTTGTCCTATTGACAGCAGAAGTAACAAATGTATGAATGTTCTCAGATTCCCCAATTCCCTATTTAATAAAATACATTAAAAAATTAAGAACCAGCTTTAAGGCACACCCCACTGTGTGCTTAGTTCTCTGAAGAAGATTAGCAGACATTATGGCATCCCAGTCCTAGCTGTGCTGGGATCTCAGCTGCCAGTTGCTGAAAGGCTGGGGTCTCCCCTCACATACACACAAGTCATTAAAAAATATAATTGTTGGTATTTAAAGTTGCCTAAATTAGGAGTTGTCTTAATATTGCCTAACCTGGGAGATACACTTGACATTCACGAGGCCAAATCCATTGTTGACAAAAAGCAAAGAAAGAAATTGTATAAATGCAACTTGGATCGTCTAGAAAGGCCTTTAGTACAAGACTTCCTACTTCAAAACATAAAACCTCAGCTATTATCTTTTTGTTGTTATTTAAATGCCAAAAGATAATACAAATAAGATTCTTTGTATTTGAGATACATCGTACTTCCTAACCATGTGGTAAGGTTTCTTTTTTGTGCTCTACTTTACGGTGACCTCTCTACCTCACGACTTCATTGTGGCTACCAGTCTGTCCAGCAATATGTCAGACTGAAGGTTCAAAATAGAAATTGTGAATGTCTGAGTCTCTTTATATATAATAATTTAAATAATTTTCTAATATTTTAAATTGATTTCTAATAATTTAAATTATTGAAATGCTGAACATTGTCAGATGCTGATGTATTTTTGCTCAAAAATAACCTGCAACTTGTTATGCGATGAAGCCTCCTTGAGAACTTTTGTATGGATGGAAATGGTTTGTATTCAAGCAAAGCACTGACACCCTACTGGGACATATCAGGCTCAATTTTTCTATGGACCAGACTACGACCATGTAAAGTGGCAGGTTGTATGAAGAGATGACAGTGGGCTCTTCTTGGCTCTTCTTGGCCATAGCAGCTATCCCTCTGCGTTAAGTTACAGGAGCTGAAAAGCCAAGGTGTCACTCTGGTTTCTGAAACCTTCTGCCCAGATGGCACTGTGCCCTTGCACATTCAATTAAATAACTTAAGTTTCCTAAAATACCTGAAATTCTGCTGTGTATGTTTTTCACACACTTGATCACAGGTGTGTTGCTCACCTGTGGGACCAGCCAAATTAAAGATGGGACCTTTGAAAACCGGTGCAAATGTTGGCAATTGGTCTTTTTTAGTAGAAAATACATTCTAGATGCAATTCCAGAGTCAGGCACAAAGTAAAGACAACCCGGGTCAGACAAGCTCTGGCAAATCCATCAGGCTGAGAGGGGCAGAGCATGGGCATCAGCTTCCCCCATTCACATTGCAGCCTGTCAGTAGGCTCTGCCACTGAGGACAAGCATTCAGTGAGGTAATTACTGAACTAGAGTCCTTGAAGTACAACTGCACGTTGGTATTTGTCAACTTTAATCTAAACAGGAAAAAATAGCCCCAAACAAAACCCTATTGAAAAAAACATGATTAAACAAAAACCTGGTTTTCATCCAGATAAATTCCAAATCTACGTCTGAATTCTCCTACAGTCAGAAAGCAAGCTTATCCTTTCAAATATTTATAGGAAAAACCATGGATAACTATAATATCTTCAGTTTTGCTAATTTATGTCCTTTTGTGTAATAAGATATTTTTAAATTACTCCCTTCTGACAACTTTATAGGAGAGCTATAATTTCTTTTCTCCCTCCCTTGCTGTGCTTTGCAAAGTCACATTACACTGCAACATCTTGAGCTTTGATAGAATTTGACAATACTTCATACAAAATGTACTTTTCAAGAACAGGAATAACAAATGCCCAGGAAACTGCTATTTTTTCTGTTATTGTCCATTAAACCCCTGGAAAGTTAAAAAAAAAAAAATACAGTGCAAAATCACTAGAAGATCCACCAGCCCAACTTGTTCTTTAAACACAGAGGAAACTTCAGGATACAGTGCTGTGATTCCTCCAAGTAGGCAATTTTGAAGCTAAGGAAATTTCATTTGGAAACCACTATTATAATTTTCAACTTTATTTATACTTTGCTTTCTACTCTGCAAATAACTTTTCCACATTTTTGTCCTAGTAATGGGTGCTCCATGTCAGGCCAAGCAGACATTATAAGGCCAAAACCTCAGTTGTCATTAGATTTATAAATCAATTTTGCTACAATAAGAGTGAAGCCATTTGATATTTCTGCTATAGGAAACAAATATTCTTCCATATACTCAAAAGCATATTTTTGGTTGTTGAATGTTCTTTTCTCGATTTACATCTTTTGGCCCTTCCAAATACCCTTCATCTTCCAATTAGTTTGGAAAAATAATTACATGTATAATTAAAGACAAATCAGATTACGGTGATTAGCATATATTATAAACCATTTTACTAATTTCTGAGGGCATATTCCTACAAGGGATAACATAGAAATTAGAAGGCTAATTAGGCCAAAATTACCTTTGCTAATGAATCTAAGCAGTAGCTAAATCCTCTAACAAAAGAGATGATTTTGTGCTTCAGAGGTTGAAGGTGTGGTTCTCGGGAACCAGCATTAAGAATAAATCTGTGGAGTTTCAAGAAGATTTATGAAGGGCTGAGCTCCTTAACACCTGAACTAATTCTCTGAGAATCTACTGCCACTGGGTCTAACTGCGGACATTCTTAATGTTGTAGAAGTCTGAAGGGAGGAGACATATTTTTGCATGAAGTACAGCTCTTCCTACAGTTCTTGGGGCTCATGGAGAGAAAAAAAGTAGGTTTGAGGAGGGAGCGCCAAATTTTGCATGTGGTGTGAAGGTAAGGTCAGGCAAGAGTGATGTCACCCGGCCAGTGGGGTCAGTAAAGGCAGAGTGGGTGGCCATGGGCTTGCCCCTGGGCTATTGCCCAGACAAAGCCACTTTTTGCTGCAGTGGATGAGGACTGGATGTGGAGTTGTGGCCAAAGTGTCAAATGCAGAAGCGCATAGTGGAGGGATGCCAACGCTTCTGTCTATCCACATTGTAAGTGCAGTGGTACCACTGTCTTGTTCAACAAGAAAGTGTACTGAATTTGGGAGCAGCTGTAACAGAAGAAAGCATCTCTAGGTGTTGAAGCACAAGCCCAGGGTTTAGGACACCCAAGATGATTTGTAGCCACAGATTGGGTAAGCAGTCTTTGGAGGTTGGTTAGCCCCAAACTTTTATCTCGACTCTCCTTTGAATTAATGAACCAAGACATCTGTGAGGGCTTTGTTCTTAGTATCCCTGTCCTGGAGTCTCTTATCTGTAAAAGGGCTACTTTCTATCTTTCTATATCTATCTATATCTATCTATATATTTCTATATCTACTTTCTATCTTATCTATATCTTTCTACTCCAGATATGATAAGTATGTTGAAGAGGGAGGAGTGGTTCAACAATAGGAATGAAAGGGCATAAAAGTACTTAAAATCCACCAAAGAAGGACTGCCAAAGCTACTGCAGGCACACTCATTCCTCAGGCTTGGACTTGTAATGAAATGGCACTGTTCACTGGAGGCTACCTTTCCCCCCAGTTCTCCACGGGGATAGATATTTGTGCTTGGCCTGGAACAGAGTGCTTCTTCCCCTTGTTCTTCACTGGGATGTATATTTGGAATATCACTGTCAAACTCTTCCTGTTCAATGGCTCTATTTTCAGATGCTAATTACCTGCTGAAACTTTCAGCCTCTGAGCTGAAGCTTTCCAGACCAGGTTTCTGCCTGGATTAATTTCATTTAAATGTGTAAGTAACAAAGCACAGCTATTCTTGTAGACAGGGAAAATATTCTCCCTTCATCTGAAGAAAAAAAGAAGAAAGTGATAGATCGTTTTGAACAGCTTTGGTGTTGAAATGGGTGGGAGCAAGAAAAGACTGAAACACTATAGGAAAATAGTCCTTGGAGAGGCAACAAGCCTTTTGGTGTTCCAGTGAAGCTAGCCAAGGTCTGGGGATGATAGTTTCCATATGCACAACTGGTTTGCACAACTATTTCCCCATATTCTACATAAAATGAGGCAGTGCTATGCATGGTGGTACTGTTCTTTGTACACACTACGATACCTCACTAGCAGGTGAGGCGGGTTGTACTTCCATCACTGTGCAACAAGTGAGGGTATGGGAGGAGTGAACACGTAGAAGGGAACAAGCTTTAAAATGCAAAGGTGTCCACTGGAGGTGATGGTTTTTGACCTGTCCAACACCTGGGTAGCTTTTTTCTTAAAAAATACTCAAAAGAATAGGAAAAGACCTACTACTGCAGTCACTGAGCATGTGCATATGTGTGTGTAGGCTGCTCTTAAATGAAACCTGGCTTAGCTGACTCCAGCCGCTGTGCATCAAGCTGTCAAGATTAAGGCAATATATGGTATCAGAGAAAATGAGCTATTCGTTTCAAGAGGAGTATTTATGGACTTCAAAACTGAAAGATCTGCAGAGTACAGAACTAGGCAAAAAGGGTTGAGAGACTTTTGGAGGAACTGAGGTATATAAGGGGCTTGTAGTTGTTTTTCAAGTCTATCTCTAGTGCACGGGCAGTGTTGTTTGACATGATCTCTCACTGAAGGGCTTGGGAATCTCAGGTAGACTGATTGAGCTAGTTGAAAACTCCTGTTAAAAGAAGCAATTTTAAATGTGTCACTGGTGTGTCTGTTTTGACTTGGAGAATTTTACTTCATTTAAGTTTTTGGCAAGTTAACATGCAATTTGAATTTCTGATTTGGATACTGGGGAAAAGAAGACGAATAAGCAAACACTTAGGGAAACACCTTTCCTCCTCATTCCCCAGACTCAACTTAAGCCAGAAACCTCCCAAGTCTCAGCTTCCCTTGCTTCCACCAGCCTTATCTCCCAGTCCCCTCCACCTCTCTGGTGAGGTGGCAGGCAGCGCTGGATGGTGGCTCTGCACATAACTGCTCCTGCTTGTTTTCCTCTGTCCACAGGCCGCCTGGTTGTGTTTTCCCTGCATGGGTCACACATGGTCAAGGTGTGTCTAAGGCACCTCCTCTGTCACAGAGCAGTTCCTCTCAAAAGTGCATCTCCAGGCATGTTCCCTGCAATGTCTGCCCATGTGTGTCCTCCGCCTCTTTTCAAGTATCTCCCACCCCTTTATCTCCTCCTGTGTCTTCTGTCCCTTTCCTTAACCATCCTAGAGACAGGCACCAGGGATGCCCAGATGGCTGGGGCTCTGCCTCATGCCCAATATGATGAAAGAAATCATGAAACTTTTTGAGACAATGATGAACAAGAGACAATTTTTCTGTACAGCAAGGTGGCTCGGAGACCTTAGTGGCAGCTGAGCAAAGCACAGGGACCTCTGCATTAGGGACACCTTGGGGCACTGGCAGTTGGGGGGTGCTGCCAAGGAGGGAAGGAGAAAGTGTGAACTTAGAGTTCATGCATGTACATGCAATAGGTTCAAAAGGGAGGTCAGGGCTGAGTGCAGAAGTAACTTGGCCATGCTTTGGAAAGAGGAGGTACCATCCCTGGTGCACAGTGAGTGATGTGTCTGACCGCAGGGTGAACACTGCTGCCCAGACAGTGAGACACTAGGGGGGCTCAGGCTGGCAGTCCAGCTCTGGGAGCCTGTGGGAAGTCATCCAAGCTCAAGAAGAGTGTAGAGGGGGTAGGTTATCTTACACCCTTCCTTTAAGCATTTCCTTTTGGCTAGCTCAGGTTTCTGCCTCTTACCCTTCGAGGCTGGCATAGTCAAGGACTGTAAATCCCTCTCTGGGAGGCAGCCAGCTGAAAGCCGGTCACTGCTGCAGCAGCTCTCTTTGTGGCTTTAGGTCTGTTTGCCCGTTCAAAAGACGCTACTGGTATGTGTACTGCTCCAAGCACAGCAATCCACATCTAGTTTTTGTGGAAAAAAGCTAAATCCCAGCCAGAATTAGGTGAACATTGTTATGCACACGATCACTGAGCTACTAAGGAAGAAAAAAGCTGAGAGACTCCTAGGAATGCAAAGCAAAATTGCCTTAAGTTATTGTCTTATATCCTTGAGCGTTAAATGGATGGGTTCCCTTCCATTCTGCCTGGCCATTGTTGCTTTTCAGCACCAGTACTTCCTCTTCAACACAAGGCCTTCCTACTGGCTTGTACAACAATTTGTCTACTGGTGCCTGTAAGTGCAGTGGTTGCCCTTCGGCAATGTCTCGAAACAGTCATAAATCACAGCTCAGGCTGAATCCCCAGAACCACTCTTACTCCTTTTCTGCACTGGGTATAAAGCCTTGCTGCCAAAATTACCCTCTCCACTTGGAGGAAACCTATGTGAAGGCCTAGTCTGGCCAGCACAAGTGGAGCAACTGGAGACCTTCTAACACGTGATCCCCATCCTTTCCTGCCCCTGCCTGACTGTACTGGAGGGTTGCCATTGTCTGACTGATCTTTCTCTTTGCCCTTATCCTCTGAGATGTATACCCCTCAGAGATGTGTCCTTGAATTTGAGCTAACTGGTCTTATTCCTACTGACCACTTGAAACCATCATGCCACCACATTTAATCTTGTTGCAACATTTGCTAACCTCAGGAAGGTTTTTTGTGGAGGCAAGTCCCATAAGATGGCCTGATTAAGCTCAAGTAAATTTTATTGCCTTGAAAGAAAGGTTTCCTGCAATATAACATGCAACAATTTCTTAGGCTTTTCTCCCTTGTGGCACATATAGAATATGTGAGCACAAAGAATTGCAGCCAAATATAGAATATAGAATCCAGGATACAAAAAACTTTAATTTTCTGGAAGATTTTATCGTGGAAGACTCAGTGGGAGGTGAGAAGCAGAGCTTTTCCCTGCCTTTCATTTTCCTTAGCTGTATGTGACAGTAGCTGTCTCTCAGAGTGATTCTTTCTTGTAAGCATGCTCAGATGGAGCGGGAAGCTGGCTAGACTGTGACAGAGGATGCCAAGCCTCTATTGTTTGGCTGAAGACGAGTATTTTGAAGCGCTTTTGCTTTAAAAACAACTATCCTCCAAACTTTCCATTCTCTTCTAGGTCCAGGCAAAGTTCCTGGTGAGGCATGTATCATGGGAAAGGTAGCTATGTAATGAGTGCAAATCTACCATTACTCAGATAATTTCTTCAGGCTGAAAGACAAAGAAAAACCTCGGAAACATTTTCATGCCTGGATAAGCATTATCGATGAGCCATTGCTAGAGCATCACGCTCCAGGACAGACCCCTGACCAAAGAGCAGACAGACGCTGCCGGTTGTGTACGATCACAGCCGGCGGAGTGCTCCAGCCAGGCTTATGCTAGAAATGTTGGCTGCAACAGGAATGTTGGCTGGGGTAGAGGCATGTGTTTTAATACAGCAGATCCGTGCCAGCAACAGCCATATAGTGGAGATGCAGTCAGGCTAACAAAAAAGTGCTCCTGCCAGCACAGCATATACAAAGTATAACAGCAACAGAGATTCCCTTTCCAGCTCTTGGCATCTACTTGGGGACTTGAACTAGAAGCATCTGCTATTCCTGTGTGAGCTAAAGTGCTGAGGCCTTGGAGTTTGAGGCTGTGTTATCCTTGCTGGACGGGTCATAACACGCCTGCCAGGGGAAGGTGGCTGCTGCCGCTGTTCTGAGCACAGCCCCAGAAATCAGTGGTTCCCACTGGTGGAGAAGGTTGCACCATTGAACAGGCTTTGGGTGCAGAAGGAGGTGGTTCCCCCTGTGCACTGGGGACTGCACGGATGAGCTCAAATCAGGGCTAATCCTCATTATTGATAAATCCTTATAAAAATCCTTTTTAGAGTGATAAATTTTGCTAAAAAGCCACCTGGCAAAAATCACAACCAGTTAGCTCAAGCAGGCTAAGATAACTGGGACTGACAGTTTCTTCAAACTGAGCACCCTCAAGGCCCTGCATCCACATCCATATGTTCCTGGAGACAGCGTGGCGTGAAAGCCAAAGGGGTCTTAGGTAGATGAGATTTCAGCTTTGGTTGGGAGTTAGACACCCTGTAACAACAGCTTACCTTGTTGGAGGCTAGCGGGTGCCAGTGGGAGGGAATTTACATTCACAAAACAAATGCAAATTCCAGGGAGGAGATTAAACTTGTAAGAGTCTTACGGAAAATAAACATCCTGGTTAAGGAGAGAGGCTGGAGAACTGGCGCTAAGTATAACCATTGGATACTTGGACCTCAGCAAAGAGTGTTAATGGGTAACTTGATACCCTAAGAGCTGAAGAAAACCTCAAAAGTCCATTTGAAAGGAGTTACAGAAACTCTCTGTGTGTCTAAGATAAGGAAGGAGGCCAACAAACACAGCTCTGTTGAAGGCACTAGGAGTGATTTAAGTGACAGGAAGAGGATCTGAAAAGCTGTTAAGGCTGTGGGAAGCACTGCTTCCAGGGGTAACCGGATTCTGATTTTCCCAACCTGAGGTGCAGGACACAAACAGGGCAAAAGGAGTTTACTGAAAAAATAACCACTTGAGTAGAAAGAAGCAGAGGCAGAGCCCGTATTTCTATCATACTCAGTCATCTTTCTAGCCAAAACATATGCTTTTGGAAAGGAGAAGCAGGATGATACAGCAGAGAGTAAGTCCTGCCAGACATTTTTTTGCAAAGCTCGCACACACATTCACACAAATCATTACAGATTATGGGGAAATGGAAGACTGAACTACCTAGAGAGAAGGACATGGACACTGCCAGGACACTGATGCTTTCAGATACTGGTAAAACTCAGCTCTGTGACATAACAACCTCCCTGAGTTTGTATCTGGTCTATGGTCACATCAAGTTTTTACATACTAGTCCTAGATAATTATGATCTTCCTCTCCTAAGAGAGGATAAATCCTTGCTCCTGTTCACAGCAGAGATCTTTTTTCTTGTATGCATTACAAAGTAAATGCATGCATTCTTAGGCGCATTCTTTTAGGAATGTGATATAATATAGTATAAGAGACCTGATTCTGCACCACCTCATTGCTTGAAATCAGAGGGAAATGAGAATGAATAAAAAACCGCAATGACTTCTTGGGTTTGCTAGCTTTTTTACTTATTTATTCTGTTAACTTTTCACAAGTAGGAATGACTACAGCATGTGCAAGGCCCCAAAAGCTGCAGTGCAATAAGGTGTGGATGTTGCACCTCCATAGGTGTCTATATTTTAGAACTTTGCTCTAAAAATAAAAGAATACTTCATCATGTAGGACCCTGGCTGTGCTATGGTTCATCTTTGCCATTCTTCATTGCACAAAAATGAGTTTTGCAGATACAGCAGGAGATCCAGTTTCTTCAGACAGTGCCAGAAGACAGAAGCAGACAGATAAAGAGCTGAATTCATCCTACCCAGGAAGTTACAATGGGCTTGTTTAGATAACAAACAGACTATGTTATTAAAAATATATTTGTTTTAAAAGTGACTCCATGTCTTAGTAACCAGGACTAAAGTTGAGAAACCTTTCTAGCTCTTGAACTTCTGAAGAGCTTCTAGGTGAGATCACAGAGGAGATTTCAATGATCCAGGCATCTGTCAGATAGCCAACTTGATTTTTTGGGGGCAATTCAGGCAGATCCTAGACCGATAGTCACACTTTTGTAATGTAAATTGTGAAACTGTCCATGGGGGCAATGCTTTCTTGATTGTGTTGTTCGCAAGAAGAGAGGAATTGGGATCAAATGGGGCTGCAATTTCTGCTGCAGTGATCACAAGAGGGATGCATTCATGATCCAGAAGAGAGATGGGAATGTGAGTGGTAGAGTTAGGATTGGAGGATTAATTTAGGAGAGTGCACTTCACCTCAGTGAGGAATTTCATAGGTAGAAACCCTTGGAAAATGTCACAAATAGGAAGAAGGCTGATTTTCAAAGAAAAAGTAGGGAGAGCTCAGGAACAAACCATCCTGTTTTGTAAGAAGAGTGGGTGTTGCAACAAAAGACCAGTATGGTAAAGGGGAACTTCTTAATGAACTATAACGCAAAAAAGGATCATAGCAGGTGCTAATAGAAGGGCAGGTAGTAAAGGAGTTGTATGAAACCATTGCATGCATATGTACACATAAAATCAGGAATGTCAAAGTCCTGGAGCTGATATAAATGAAGGATCTTAAAGGATACCAAGAATCCTACAGGTATGGTAGTTGCAAAAGTGCACAAGGATCTATTGGAGGAGACAAGTTAGAGTTGGAAAAGGCTGAGACTCTAAATCAACTTTTTTTGTGTGTTGGCTTTCAGAAGCAAAACTCACTCCTGGACCTTTTGCTTAAAAAAGACTATGGCGGCCTAAACAGCTTGAGTGGCTTAACAAGGAAGAATGCAAAGTTTTTCACCTGTGGCAGAATAACGCCCCTCATCATCACATGCTGGGAAGTGACTGGCTAGTGGTAGCCCTGCTAGAAAGCTTCTGGGTGTTTAAGGTGGATGGGTGCTGACAGCATTCGCATTGCGAATAAGGCAACACATACACTGGGATACATCAGGAAGACCTAACACAGATCTCCATTAGGAAGACCCTTGGGATGGCAACAGTTCTGCTTTGAGTAGCAGATTGGATTAGATACCTCTGGAGGTATATTCCAATCTGCACTTCCATGATCCTTTAGCTTCAATCTCAACAGCAGCTTAACCTCTGAGTAACTTCATGGGTTTTTTTCCCCAGAAAATATGTATGAAAAACTCCACCAATCTATGTATGTGTCACTGTGAACCTGAGGCAGTACTTGATTTTTTTCCATACAGAGGCATCTTCCTCTCCAGACAAGAACACTTACCATGAAATCATAAATTAGGCAGAAGGTTATGAATGCAGTGTGTGAAAGTTGGGAGTTTGGTCATTTACACTCCTATCCTGGATATTTCTGGCTGGGTTAAAACCATTTGCTTTATAGCTTAGTACAGTGATGCCAGTTGTTATGAATCTTGGTAGCTGGGAGGGATGGGGTAATAGTCCTTTCTTGTTTTCATTACTGGTCTGTATAATTGCAGTTTATAAAAGCAATGATTTCTTAAAATGCTCTTTGTGTATTGCAGCTGTCCTCAGGCAAGAGGACAACATGTCTGGTTAAACACTCAGCCTTCAAAGCGATAGCAGAAAGTCTGATATTCTCCTCTGAATCATGTAAGAGGAGAAAGGAGCGTATCCGTTCCTGAGGACAGAGGTTTGAAATTATATTCTCCATCTTGCTCTGATTTCCCCAAACCCTTTTGGTACAGTCATCTATACACCCACTCTCCTTCTAAGTTGAAAATGGAACACTTTGTGCTTTTGGGGATTAGTGACTTGAGCAGAACCACTGGGTTGAGATCAAAGGCTCGTGGGAAAATGATGAGCTAGGCTTTCTCCAAGTAGAAACACAGCAGCAACCCTCCTAGGGTTCTGTTGTTGCAGTGACATGAACGCTTTCACCCAAATTCATCCCATCACAAGCTAGGCATTTAATGAGGCACCTAAATTAAGAGTCTTTTTGTCTTACACTCTCTTATTCCTGTAAACAAGGAGCTCTGGAATGCAATTTAGTCCTCCTACAACCTGAATTACTCTTTCAGAGTGCCTGTCTCTCTCCAGACAGCAAGAAAGCCTTGAGTGACTAATGTAAGCACTCCAAACCTCCCTTTTTATTTATCAGCTTGAAAGCTAGGATGTAGATATTCTGTCTACATAAAGCTTACAAGTTGTAGTTAGTTCCGTTGGCTGAATGATTCTGTGTGATGAGTCAGCTCGGGGCTGACACACTGCTGATACACACTACCCAGATGGTCTAGGGGATACTACAGAGGAAATAAGAGAGTCACTAACCTCAGCGACTCTGCTGCGGTCAGACAAGAGATCAGCTAAGGGTATGGTCTGAACTTGAAAAACAGTACCACAGGTGAGGCAGCTAAACAACAGCTAAATACTGCCAACGTGCTGCAGCTGGCCTTCCCTTCCTTCTCTTTCCTTCTTGGATGCATCAGGTCTGCTGTGGGAGCACTATGGTTTGTTGTGTTGGTCTCTATGTGTTGAGGGGACAGACTTCAAAGATTTTCATGAGCCACGTACAACTCTGACTCGCTTGCTAGCTGTTTGAAACTCTGAAATGTAAGTCTAGGTGGAAGAAAACCTGTCCACAGAGATCTGATAACATTTAATTTGTCTTCTTTACTTGTGCCTTCTCCAGTCCCTCTGGATTATCCAGTCTCACTGGACATGCAGGCAAGCATGAGCTGATGGGCTGTTCTCTGAGCCTGTGCCTCCTGTCAGCTGAGCTCTTCCAGAAGGGTGATGAGATTATCAGGGAAACATTCTTTAGTGCACTGTTTTGCATGCAGCTTTAGCTTTAGCCCTGACATCAGGAAAGGTTTTGGAAAGTTGTGGCCTGGGTTCCTAAGCTCTTGACTTCAGGTGCTTGAAAGAGGTACCAATGAGTCCAGTCAACAGAGAGCCCAGCCAATAATGCTCAGTCCATCTGGCAGTTGTTTGGGTTTTGTTTTTTTTTAATTTGCTTCATCTACCATCAGAAAGAGCCCATCTTTCTCTATTGTCCACCTTCCCTAGGCCAGGGCTGGGCCATGCTGTGACTGTGTGTTAAAGAAAGTTGTCTATATCCTGGAAATCCTCTTTCCTGCTGTGAGCCTGGAAAACACAGCCTGAGCCTGAAGAGTTGTTCCTATGAAATATGATAAATATACCATATTGGTACCCATAAAAGATGCTGGCTTTCCTGTTCAGATGGCAAAATACACATTTAGCTTTTGTTTCACGGAGCTACCCACATGTTTGAAGTTGAGAGCACATGCTGAGTGTTAGTTTCCTTCTTTCCTTGTTTCAAAGCGTACACTACATGTCTGTATAGAAGTATGTCTAAGCGTAGGAAATCCTTCTTCCTTTCATTGTGCATCTATTGGCCATGTCATCCTTTTACATAAACAAAAAGGCAAATTTTGAAAAGGTGGAAAAAAACAATTGTTTAATTGAATTAACTCCGTTTTCACCTTTCAGTAGATAGCATTTACCTCACTTTGCAAAGTGTAACACTCCTGAAACTTTCACACGTCCCTGAGGGATCCAAACCCCCTGGGGCTCAAGGCAGCAGATTAATCAGTGCTGGCTCGGATTGCTTCATAAGCCTGGTCACAAGGAAAGTGGGCTCCATCTCACTGGAAAGTGTCTGGAGGATTTAAATAATGTAAAGAAATAGAAATTAATAATTAATCTGGACAGAAATAAGTTGTATGGAGATAATTAACCATTGCAGTACTCAGAGGAGCTCTTCTGAAGGCTATGTGCTCTCAAACCATGTGAATGGGGCAGGTTCTAACTACCCAGGTGGTGCTGACCACTGCAGCATCTGACCTTTCAGCCCTACAACACAAGAAACCTGGAGAAGCTGTACAGCCTCCAGCAGCCAGAGGGGGAGCCCATGCTAGCAAAAGGGACCTCGCTTAGTAGGATTACAGCAACACCAGCTACCATCTAGCCAAGTGTTTCTGTATGACTTTGAAGTGTATTTTTATTTTTTTCCCAAATAGATAGCTATCTCATTTCCCCAAAGAAGAACAGAGTGTTTGCTTCCCAAGGACACCCTTGTGCCTGTGTGCAAGAAGGAAACATCTGTGGAGGTGAGCAAAGGTGGTGAGGAGTTTGTGCTCTGTGCTGGTTTGTGGGGATTTATTGCAAGCTGCTTGAACATTTTATATAAAGTGAGTAGTTTGATAATGTCCTAGCACTCAGGCGTATTTCAGGGCTGGGGTTTTCCAGACTGTTTTACTTTTTGCTTGTTGTGCATGAGACGCCAAAGAAAATTAATTGGAAGGGCCATAACTACCTCGCTTAGGAGCCTGAGTGATGGCCAGCAACCTGCCTGGAGATTGGGTCTGGGTCTGGAAAGTGTGCCCAGCCTGACCAGGTGCAGGCCATCTCTAGGGGACCTGGCAGAGTGTGGAAGGCACCGGTGTGGCACCTACACTATGTGTGATGCTCACATATCATGCAGCACCGCCATGCTCTCTGCCAGGAATGTTGGGGTCCAGGACCTCTGTACATCTCCAGCTTCTTTGATCTCAACTGAGATATCGGGCCAGCCAGGGAGTCTGTGAGACAGATGGGAGTAAGTGCCATGGAGCTCCTCTCCCTTATTGTTACCTACCAACAGTGTTAGTGGGTCACATTTCATGGGAGAAGGCAGACAGATAGTTTATAGCTGTTGAAAAGGTGGAAGAGGTGGATAGCTCAGAGGCTACCAACTTCAAAAACAGGAGGAAGCCAGAAAGATGGACCACAATGCTATAGTTCCGGTGCTGGCTGCTCCTGCTGATTCTGGAAAATGGTCTGGAAACTTATGGGGCTTTAAACTGCAGTAAACCAGCATTTATAAAGAAATAGATTCTGCTGCCAGCCTTATAGGTTAGATGATGATGATGAACCAAATGTTCACCGTGCTGAAGGGCCTGTTCATAGTGACAGGGGCTTTGAATCTCACCTCTCAAGACTAGGTATTAACAAATGCCTACTTGGAAATCAGGTTTACAGTCCTTATCTGGCAACCACTACATTAGAAGAGCCTAGAAGATTAGCCTGAAAAAATGGCAGGGTATCCTGTGGTGTTTCTAATCGCAATTGCTATAAACTGTAATTGGATCTCTAATGCTTCTGTTGTCTGGACGGGTGTTTTGGCAATTGTTTTCTTCTTCTGGCATTTTCCCATTATTTGTTTTTCTTAGTAGAAATACATGTATAGGAAAGGATATTCTATTTTATGGAACTGGTCAAAAAGTGGCCAAAAAAAAATAATTACCAAGTAGACTGAGCAGTGACTGACCATGTTCTGAAGTAATTCCTGAATTACAAATGTTACTCAGCTCCTCATCACTCTCTCATCTTCAAGCCTGGCAGCTCTCTTTATTTCCAGGCATTCCCTTCATTCCCAGCTTGTAATGTCTGAGAAGAAACACTATTGAATATAATTAAACATACCTAGAAGACACAATCTGCCACTGTGCTGGCATCTATAATAACTGAGGCACAGAAGAAGAGAACTCCCATTTTTCCAAGTGCAGCACACCTACTCTTCAGTAACGATTCTGACAAAATGAATCTCCGTGCCCTGCTTTTAAAAACTGGGCATCTGCTATAGTATTCATTTCCAGAAATCTTTTTTTCTACTGTCTGAAAATGGCCTCTTACTTTACTATGATGATTTAAAAATACACCAGAAATGTATTTTCCTGCATAACTACTCAATCTGCCTTAAGAAAACAGAAAAAACAGATGGGACTCATTTTCTTTTACTTGGTCCAAATATTTCAACAGGTGGGTTATTTTTCTTACCAGCCTTTGGACTCACCACTCTTCTTAATAGGATTATTTGGATAAATAAACTCATCCAACTTTGGCCCTTCATTAATCATACACCTGAGGCAAAACATGCAGAAGTTAATGGAAAGAAAGGATGTCTGCTCTAGTAAGAAACAAACTAATGTTGCTTTACTATAAAAAGGCATAAAATTCTTCTTTCCTGAAACAATTTTTTGTTTGTATGTTTTTTGGCATAAATCTCCAGTTTTATTTCTGCTGTAGTTCAACAAACTACAAAAAAAATTAACAGGTTGCAACATAGTTTGGGAGGGGAGAAGAAAGAATTATTACAGCTGTCTCATGGTTTACAAATATTCCAGGTAGGCATGCAGATGTCTCTTTTGTCTCAAAGTTACCCCTATACTATTTTGACATTGTTTGATCTTATTTCTCCTTTTGAGGGTCCATCTACTTCAATTACAATTGGTAGAAGAGACATTACAGTCTAGCATGCAGCAAAAGAACAGTAACAAAATCAAACAATGAAACAAAACCCATTTCCACTACAGACAGAAAAAGAAATTTCTCAAAAAAATGAAATTATGGAGTGAATAGGATGGACATTCTCTATCTTTTCCTTCTGGGATGAATGAATGAACAATGTAAGGATGCAATGGTTTACATATATCTGTGATAGATTTCAATGACAATATGGAGATGGAGATCCTGAACAAGGGAAATCAAAAGCTGAGCAGTGCTGTAAGTAGGCAGATCACAGAAGAGATGCAGGTTAAACTCCCATACATCACGCTAGATGGTCTTTGCCTCCTTCCCCAGATCTGATCATCAGGGAGCTGAAGCTGTAATATAATGTGCCAATGTGCTGGACCTACCTTTAAAATGAAATAATCTGATGCTGGGATTGATTGCCATGATTGAGGTGCTCTCACACGCCACCTTGTGTATAATTTTGCGCTTTCTTTTAATCATCTGGCCCTTTTGTAGAGGGATTACAGGATTATAGGTGCAATGGGATTGATGCTATAATGGAATGGGAGTAAGAGTGGGACCAAAACATCCCTTGTACCTGATGACTGAAGGTGTAAATGACATCGATGTGTTGTCCCAGCTTGCAAGAAAACATGATTCTATGATTCTATGAGTTATGAATAGATGTAACAGTGGAAGAGGGCATTATCTTTTTGGGTTTTGTTTTGTTTTGTTTCGTTTTTTTTCTGCTGGGCTTCCAAAAGCTCCTGTTTGCTCAGATATTCCAGTAGGGTCCACNGTGCTGAGTGTCCCAGAGCTGGACATAGTACTCCAGATGGAGTCTCACCAAAGCACAGTAGAGGGGTAGAACCACCTTCCTTGATCTGCTGGCCACACTTCTTTTGATGTAACCCAGGGTACAGCTGGTTTTCTGGGCTGCACATGTACATTGCCAACTCATTTCCAGATTTTCATCCACCCATAACCCCAAGTCCTTCTTGGAAGGGCTGCTTTTAATACCTTCATCCCCCCGNTGAGGCACAGAAGAAGAGAACTCCCATTTTTCCAAGTGCAGCACACCTACTCTTCAGTAACGATTCTGACAAAATGAATCTCCGTGCCCTGCTTTTAAAAACTGGGCATCTGCTATAGTATTCATTTCCAGAAATCTTTTTTTCTACTGTCTGAAAATGGCCTCTTACTTTACTATGATGATTTAAAAATACACCAGAAATGTATTTTCCTGCATAACTACTCAATCTGCCTTAAGAAAACAGAAAAAACAGATGGGACTCATTTTCTTTTACTTGGTCCAAATATTTCAACAGGTGGGTTATTTTTCTTACCAGCCTTTGGACTCACCACTCTTCTTAATAGGATTATTTGGATAAATAAACTCATCCAACTTTGGCCCTTCATTAATCATACACCTGAGGCAAAACATGCAGAAGTTAATGGAAAGAAAGGATGTCTGCTCTAGTAAGAAACAAACTAATGTTGCTTTACTATAAAAAGGCATAAAATTCTTCTTTCCTGAAACAATTTTTTGTTTGTATGTTTTTTGGCATAAATCTCCAGTTTTATTTCTGCTGTAGTTCAACAAACTACAAAAAAAATTAACAGGTTGCAACATAGTTTGGGAGGGGAGAAGAAAGAATTATTACAGCTGTCTCATGGTTTACAAATATTCCAGGTAGGCATGCAGATGTCTCTTTTGTCTCAAAGTTACCCCTATACTATTTTGACATTGTTTGATCTTATTTCTCCTTTTGAGGGTCCATCTACTTCAATTACAATTGGTAGAAGAGACATTACAGTCTAGCATGCAGCAAAAGAACAGTAACAAAATCAAACAATGAAACAAAACCCATTTCCACTACAGACAGAAAAAGAAATTTCTCAAAAAAATGAAATTATGGAGTGAATAGGATGGACATTCTCTATCTTTTCCTTCTGGGATGAATGAATGAACAATGTAAGGATGCAATGGTTTACATATATCTGTGATAGATTTCAATGACAATATGGAGATGGAGATCCTGAACAAGGGAAATCAAAAGCTGAGCAGTGCTGTAAGTAGGCAGATCACAGAAGAGATGCAGGTTAAACTCCCATACATCACGCTAGATGGTCTTTGCCTCCTTCCCCAGATCTGATCATCAGGGAGCTGAAGCTGTAATATAATGTGCCAATGTGCTGGACCTACCTTTAAAATGAAATAATCTGATGCTGGGATTGATTGCCATGATTGAGGTGCTCTCACACGCCACCTTGTGTATAATTTTGCGCTTTCTTTTAATCATCTGGCCCTTTTGTAGAGGGATTACAGGATTATAGGTGCAATGGGATTGATGCTATAATGGAATGGGAGTAAGAGTGGGACCAAAACATCCCTTGTACCTGATGACTGAAGGTGTAAATGACATCGATGTGTTGTCCCAGCTTGCAAGAAAACATGATTCTATGATTCTATGAGTTATGAATAGATGTAACAGTGGAAGAGGGCATTATCTTTTTGGGTTTTGTTTTGTTTTGTTTCGTTTTTTTTCTGCTGGGCTTCCAAAAGCTCCTGTTTGCTCAGATATTCCAGTAGGGTCCACTCACAGAATAGTTTAGGTTGGAAGGGACCTTCAAAGGTCATCTAGTCCAAACCCCCTCCAATGACCAGGAACACCTTACACTAGATCAGGTTGTTCAGAGCCCTGTCCAACCTGACCTTGAATGTTTCCAGGGATGGGACATCTACCACCAATCTGAGCAGCGTCTTCCAGCTTTTCACCACCTTCATTGTAAAAAATTCCTTTCCATCTAGTCTAAATCTACCCTCTTTTAGTTTAAAACCATTATCACTTGTCCTGTCACAACAAGCCCCGCTGAAATGTTTGCCCCAATCTTTCTCATAAGCCCCCTAAATTTAAGTACTGAAAGGTCACAGTAAGATCTCCTCAGAGATCCCCTTCTCTTCTTTGGGATGAACAACCCCAACTCTCAGGCTTTACTCATAGGAGGATCATTTTCTGTGGCCCTCCTCTGGTCCTGCTGCAACTTTCCTGTGCTGAGTGTCCCAGAGCTGGACATAGTACTCCAGATGGAGTCTCACCAAAGCACAGTAGAGGGGTAGAACCACCTTCCTTGATCTGCTGGCCACACTTCTTTTGATGTAACCCAGGGTACAGCTGGTTTTCTGGGCTGCACATGTACATTGCCAACTCATTTCCAGATTTTCATCCACCCATAACCCCAAGTCCTTCTTGGAAGGGCTGCTTTTAATACCTTCATCCCCCAGCCTGTATTGATATTGGGGGTATCAATGAAACTCCCTTCCTCAGTTCAGTGTAAGTGATCTGAAATAACCAATATATATGAATGAAGTTGTCTAGACTAACAGAAGTGATTAAGCAGATGCTGTCCTGAGGATCAGGGGAGAGTGGTGATGAGCAGATTCCAGCAAGCAAATTAAGAGCACTCATCTGATGCCATTGAATTTGTGCTTGGTATCATGCTCTCATGTGGATTTGGCCCAGCGAATTTATCACCCTGTAAATATGGAGATGTTTCCACCTGTGAATTTGAAGAGCAGACATATAATTTTCATGTTTTTGCCAACTCCTTCAACTAGAACTGCCTTAGGACGGCTAGCTATGGAACCTGAGAGGCTAGCCAGATCTGTGAAAGCAATTACTGCCATCTAGCAGAAGATAGGCAATCCTCATATTTGGTATATAAAGTACTCATTAAAGATAAAAAAACTTGTGGAAGAGTGTGTAGATAATTGCACTGTGCTATAATTTCTCTTTATATTAGATACTATGGGAATAAACTAAGAACAGGGCAGTTTACTTGACAAGTGGTAGAGGAGATGACCCCTCACAAGGTCATTTTGTTTCTGGACATGTGTTGCAACTGCAGTACTGTTCTGCTTTGGACGAGAAGGGTGCGTGATGTATTTTTTAATGAAATATTTAAGACATTTCCCAATGTGAATGTGCTCTAATGAACACTGTGTACTAATCTCTGTTAATGTTGATTGTGCCTGTGACCTTGAATAAATCATTACATTTCTCTGTGCATATCCCCATCTCTTAAATGTCTTCCTCACAGATATGTAGTGAAGATTCATTAGTTAATGTTTACAAAGTGCCATGAAGACATAAATACAGTTATTACTTTAACGACTCTGAAGTTTATGAGATTAAGAGGGCACCTTACCCTTTGCATCCTACTCACCGGTTGGGGCTGCAGTAACTGTCCAATAAATAAATGCATTATTCACATCAGTCTTTACACATAGCTGTTATCTGCTACTAAATGTTGTTATAATTCTTCATAGTCACTGGCTTTTCACTCTCTATGAGTACCTGATCTTTTGTAGCAATTAACGAATAAATTATGTTCACTTTTACAAAAATTTTATACTAGAGATAATAATTTTTTGCATGCACTAGTATGATTTGTCTCTCCAAGGAACTACTGGGTGATTTTTAAAAAATCATTCCTTTATTCATATAATCTAGAGCATCTTATTTCCCTGGCATGCAACAGAATCCCATCTGGACCTGAGGGTGCTGTTAAAATGAAATAAGATTGAAATTCATAAGTTTGTTGTGTGCTGAATCTCTGGAAGACATTGACAGGTATTGTAAGTGTCTTTTCTGAGCTTCCAGATGAAATACCCAACTGATGTGCCTCTGCTTCTTATGATCTGGTTATTAATGCTACAGGAGATATCTCTAGCACAGGGAAGCAGTAGAAGGCTTGATGACAGCTGTTGAAGAAGTGTGAATGCTCATAAAAGATGGACTAGAAATCACATATATTGCTGAACCTCAGGTTTCCCCCAATGAAAATGAGATCACACTTTGTCCCAGGTTGGCTGGTAACATTTTTTTTTAATTTATTTTTATTTTTTGGTGCTTTTGGCAAAAAGAACTTCAGTGCCATGGAAATAAGAAGGAGCTGTCAACTCTTAGAGTAGTTCAGCTTTGCTCTGATATATATGTCAAAATATGGTCCCTATGCTAATGATAAATAAGAGTACAGTTATTGTCCATGCTTCCATTTCCCTATGTTCTGTTCTTTTGTACTGGGGTTGAATGCATTCACTTCCACCATGAAGAAGGGACAGATACGTGGAGACATGGGGAACAACGGCCGTGTGTCTGGCATGGCATGAAATGGGCCATAAAAAACTGGATGAGGTTACTTTCCTTCACTGGGAAATTTTACCAGGAAGAAAGACCAGCAAAACCATGTGCACCTATTCATTGATGACAAGACCAACTGTAGAGCCACAGGTTTTTTGGCTTTGCTGCCATCTAGCAGAAGATAGACAGTCTGACACCCACCCACCAGCTGGGACAGAGAAGTAAGTTAGATTCCTGAGGCAGGTGGGGGATAATTATGGCTTTGGTCTGAGCTGCCCATTCTGGCCTAAAGCCTCTGCATGTTGCTGGCTGGCTGTTAAAAGGTGACTTGGTTTTGGAAGAGCAGTTTTAAGGCTGCTGTTCCTTCCTGCTTGTCTTGACTTTCCTTAGTTGGAGAAGTCTTGCTTAAGCACAGAACTAGCTGAGTTCAGAACTAGCTTGTGTCAGAGGAGGAGTGAACCAGGTTGCTGCTGCCTCACCAGTGCTGTTACATTGAAGTTAATGCGTGGCAAAAATAGAGACTTAAAAGAATTCATATAGGCCCTCTAAAGATAAACCTTCTCAGCGAGACAAGAGCCTTTTACCTTTCTGGGGAAAGGAAAGCACTCCTCATCTGTACAGAACACATTTAATAATAATCAGTTAATAATAACCACCACCTTGATCTAGCTTTGGTCAAGGCTCATGCTAAAAAAACCCCTTTAGCTTCTGAAGAATTTCAGGGAAGTCACTAGCTGATTCTCAGTTTATACTGCTTTATCATCTGAATGGTCTGGAACAAAGCTTAGTTACGTAATGATCATGTTAGGCTCCTAAATGAGTTGCCTTTCCTGTAATTGCTGATCCTTCAGCTTCCCTCTTCCTTGCAATCTCATTTTCTCCTGCAGTGTATGCTCTTTCTGCAGAGACAGATAACTAGATCTTGCAGACAGTCATTTATAGTCTGTGTTCATTAGTTCACAGGCAAAGGAAGCTAAGCAGACTTTACTCTGATTTTCCTTTTTTTTTTCCAATGGAAACTGAACATTTATTATGGTTTTGCTGCTGAGGGAAAGTTCAATTGCTAATGTAACACAGGCTAAAAATTTGCAGAAGAGAAATGTTTCATCTTCTGGAACAACTGAGCTCACATGTTTTTTCCAGAGAAGGAAAAAAACTGCTAAACCTGAGCTCAGGAAATTGAAATGTGCTTGTGAGACTAATAAATATTATGATAATGTTGCAATTAGGTTCAAACTAGGGATTAACCAGATCACTCAGACTGAAGGTTAAGCTTTAAAAGAAACTGAGGCAAGTTAAGATGCAGGAACATACAGACAAATCACCCAGGTAAGGCTGCCCTGTAGCAGTGTTCACTGTATGATTGAATGTAAGTAATTTTTCCTGCCAGGTCAGATTAGATTGACTTTTTTCAAAGCTAAAGTGAGAAGTTTTATTCTCATTCTTTTTCTTTTGGACATCACACTCTGGCGAAGGTCATTTGCCTGCGAGGAGTATGTCAGAAGCAATGAGACCCATACTCAGCTGAGTTTCTGGGCTGCTGCTTTTTCTAGGGCTTATGAATTCAGCACTAAATCACATTCTAGATCTCTAAATTACATTAGATATCATGTGAATGCAAATGTGTGTTAAGTAGTTTAAGAAATGCCCTGAGGGGAGGATGTTGACCAACCTTCCTTCCCACTCAGGTGCAGGTGGCAAAGGAAGAGCACAGGGCATGCATCAACTAACTCAATGGAGCTGTTGGCTGTACAATCCCCTTCAACAGAGCCTGGGGAAGGTTTCAAGGGGAGAGGGCTGGCTCAGCACTTCTGGAGCCATAACTCTTTTTGGAGTACTGTGCATCATTTGTCAGGACCCATGTCTAAGGTGGCATAGGCATCATGATGTGAATGTCCACATCAGATTGACAGGGTGACAGTCTGGAGGAAAGGAGTTGGGGAATGAGAGTTTTCCAAGGAACCACCTGTGGTGGTGCAACCCCCAGTCTCTTCAGGCCACTTTGTACTTGGCATAATTTACTCCCAACTTGGACCACACAATAATACAATGGACTGGAATGTAACATAATGGTTTAACATGAATGAAAGAAAAAGTGGAGAGCAATAGACCAGAACACAATAGGGTGCCTGGTTCCCCTGGCTCCTACCATTTGAAGACAATAACTATATTCCATCACTCCTGACAATATATGGATCACAACCACGGAAGGGAAGGATACCAGGATCCCAAGGTCTAATAAGTCCTGGGCTTGTGTAGCTGATGGAAAGTACTGAAATATTCCATTGTCTGAGCTGGGTTGGAGTGGAAACATACCTGATGAAAGTCAATTATCTCAGGTCGTATAAGTAGTGTAGTAAGAGTCTTTGAGCTCTTCTGGATTGCAGTGAGATGTGGCCAGTATCTCCCCTGTGTTGAGATGCCACTCAGGCTGACGCTTCGAAGCCAGGGCAAGAGAATCCTTCTCAAGCCCTGATTACTGCCTGTTGAGGGACACTGATGCATCATTAGTATTTAAGCTAAATTTGAGAAGGGGAAATTTTGACTATAGGCTAGCTTTTCTTCTATCCACCTCTATGTTAGTGATATATACATTAGATTTATGGACATGGATGTTCTTCCATCTGTCCATAAACATGTAGGACTTTAAAGCGGTACCTGTCAGTTCTTTAAAGTTGCCCTCTGTTAAGAAATACCTGATTCTATCAATCAGAGACTTTGTGTGTGTGTGTATGTGTACGCGCTTGTATGTTTTGCCCAGACGTATATGTATTGATTTGGGATACCTTATAGTAAGTTAGGTGAATCCTCTCATCTTTAAATCTGTAATTAAGTTGATGTTCAATTATTTTGTTCACTCACTTTGTAAACCTCTAAATCAGTTAATGATTAAGCATTGCTAAAATTAAACCTCTTGATCTACCTTGCATCATTAATACATTTTTAATCACTGCTAAATCATAACCATGTCAAATATTCTCGTCCAAGACACCACCATCAGGGTGTATGGGGCACTCAGAGGAAAAGCCTAGGTGGTGTGGGACCCTGCCCTACGTACTGCAGGTGCTGGGTTATCCTCCTTTTAGTCTCCTTTTAATTTTGCAGTAGGGGCATTAAAATATTTTATTGCACGGATTTTCTTCAACTGTTTCGTTTTCATCAAGTGCACTAGACCAGAAGGAAAGGGTGTCTCTGCTCAGATGTATACCAGTATCCAGCTGTGAAGCAATTGCCCCCTCTGGTGTGGTGTCTGCAGCGGGGTGACATGGGCTGCATATGCTTTTTGTGGGGCTCAGCCTAGCAGAATTTCATGGTTGGCCGGTGTATCTAATTAAGAAGGGAAACGTTCATCTATGCTTAAGTAAAACAAATTACCTTAGCCTTAACTAAACTTTAAAACAAAGTAGCTTTCAAAGAATGTTGTCAGTGTCACCCGAATAATTGTTTTATGTCCAGTAATGTTAAATCAAATAGGGCTGCTTGTAAAAATTAGAATGTCTCAAGCTTCAGGAATGTGCATTTAAGCCACCTGAACAACATTATTGTGGCAGTACTATTTTAATTTAAAACCTGAGTAAAATACATTGATTTTGCATCAGCCTGCTGGTGCCTTTACAATCATTTTTGTCTCTCTGAAGTTCACCTTGGTGCATCTTTCCTTTATGAATTCAGTGCTCCTAGGAACGCTAGGGAACTTTCCTCTTTTATGTTCATCAGATCAGGAATGGTTGAATTAGGGTTGTTTTGAAGTGAGTCCAAACCTGCTCTCCGAAAGCAAAGAGTCTGTAAACCTAAGTGCCAGTCAGGTTTCAAAGAAGGGAGAGTTATGTGCATGCTCCTTATATTATTCTGACTTGCTGTTTCCTCCTCTATTAAATCACTCAAGGCCCTGTAAGCACTTTCTGGGATAATTTACTTATACTTGGTCTCATGATTGCAAGGGAGCATGTCTATGCCAACACAGTCTCCTCAACTCTAGGATGTTATTGGTGATCCTCTGAGTATACTTGAACTTGAATTAAATTTTCAGGGCAGGAGTTATATTTTCAGACATGTGTTACCAGGTAATGGGGCTCTCTTCCAGTATAGGGTGCCAAGATGCTTTTTACACAAGCAGTAAATGCAGCTAACAAGAGGAGGCAGAGAGTTTTGTAGAGGGTATATAGTATCGTACAGAATAGGACAGTTCATTCAACCAACAGAGAGCTGGCTAATACAGGTTTACAACAATCCAGTATTGTGTGGCGGATTTATGGGCTACTGATAAGTGACCAAAAGCAGGAAACACTAAAGCTTCCTAAACCCCCACCATCTCAAATATAAATGAGGTTTTATGTCTTTTAACATATATTGCTGGTATTCACTTTTCAGCGTGCTTTATCCATTCCTTTTAACATAATGGCTGGTTCTCACAGAGGAGAGAGGGGTGGATTTTTTTTATTTTTTATTTTTTTTAAATGTCCTCTCTGTAAGATTTGTGCTTCCTCACTCACACCAACAGTTACTTGTGTGCGAATAACTGAATGGATAATTTTGCTTCCAGCAGTTCAGCAGATGTCAGTTAGGCAGAGTCATGGAATGATGCTCCAGGAACAGCCGTTTTGAAGCGTGATGTTGCCCACGCTGAAATTGCTTGTTCTGTCGTGTGAAGCCTGATAGCTTTGTGGAAAAAGTGTCAAGAGCTATCAAGGAAAAAGCTCTCTGAAACTATCAAAAGCTGAAAGCTTTTTAAAAACATATAGAAATAATTTTGTAGTTTGCAGAAAATGTGGGGAATGACATCTTTCTCTCCAAGATGGAAACCATGAGCGGAAACAGAAATGACTGTCTGTGTCCCCCTGCTGTTGAGATATTTCCAGTCATGGAGAATTCTGGAAAAACTTCTGTCTGGATAGAACCACATTGAACATAAGGAAAACTGAAAGAGATGCCAAGACAGTCTCAACTATGTAATTTAAACAGTTTGTTTAGCAATGGGAAAAAACCCTTAAGTTTTTATCACAGATAGATTTAGTTTCTTGGTCAATAAGCAAAGCAGGATTATGCTCTGTTTTTTTTGGAATGAGTGCCATACGATCACTCTCTAATGCTGGGGGAAAGAGTAAGAGGGGATCTAACAGGGAAGAGACTGTCTGTGAAGGCAGTAGCATTGTTTGATCCTTGGCACAGCCAGTATCTTTGACATCATCTGAGACAAGAGACAATCAGGTTAGTAGCTTTTAGCTTTTCATGAAGAGGCAGCAGTTATGCACCTTAACACTTGTTTGAAATGCCCATCCAGCAGAATAAATGCCCAGTACAGAGGTCACACACTGTGTCATAGCCCATTGCCTGGAGAAATACACATACCTGGCTACCATGGGGGAAAATGAGAGCAGGCACTGGCAAAGGCTTGTTTCTTTCTTGCAGCTGAGCTAATGGCAGCAGTGCCATGTTTCTAGGAACATATACTGCATTTGTTCACCATGGGGCCATGCTAGTGCTTCCCAGAACCTTAAATCAATACATTGACTTGCTCAGGGTTTTTCTTCACCCCTCCTACATGGGGCTGCATATCACATACGCAGGTGAAGAAAAAACTACGTTTTGGTTAAGGTACATTTGGGTCATGAGTATATTTGAGTTTAGAATGTAACATTACAGATTTGTACGTATAAGGCTGCCACCATTTTGAAGTCACCGGGTGAGACCCTTTACAGTGCAAAACTGATTGGCTGTCATTTGTTGCTGAGGAAGGCTTGTGGATGCTTAAAGTGGAGCTAAGAAAGCTTCTTGCTCAGCCTCACTGTTGGTATTTGCTTAGAAATCAGCAAACTATTCATGTGCATGAAGGATACTTTCACCTGCCTGTCCTCTGGGATCCCCATTATTGAGATGCACCTGCATCTAGTACTGTTTGGAAATCATAGGTTTCTTAGGGCCAAAATAAACCTTTTTAACGTTCTGTTTGAAGAAGGTGGTTGGAAGCAGATTCAACTGGAAGAGCACTAAAAACTATGACAGAATGGTGTTGAATAGCTAGCTGTGCTGATAAAAGCTTGTGGAGTCCATAGCACTTCTACCTTCCCATGCTTTTCTTCCTGAAAAAATAAAAAAAACACAAAAAAAAATAATCAAGTCAAATAATAGTTTTTATAGGGTAGTGGACTTCATCCCTCTGTGTTAGCTAGAAAACCCACTTAGCACTTTCCTCAGCTCTTCAAATACAACATATATGGTATGGATATTAATGTGATTTTCCTGGCCACAGTAAATAGGGTTCTGGGAATGGCTCACAGCAATCTGTTTCTAAGGAGAAATGTTGCTTAGTTTCATATCAGCTGAAATATTTTCAGTGTGTATGGCTTCCATTCCAGATGTACATTTCAATGGTTTAAATTCAGAATTTATGAACTTGTAGATACCTCTGGTCATACTTGACTCCAGTGCCGAAATGTTGACAGGACAGAATTTCATTGAGATAAATGCAGCGAGAAGATTTATTATATGACCTGACCTTACTGCAGGCTCTCAAAAATGTTTTGGGTTGAGACACCTTAGCCTAACCAGCATGCTACTAAGATATTTTTCATAGGTATTAATTTTATCCACATCTCCAGATATACCCATTATCCTGAATTTACTTAGAGAAGTCAGTCCTTTTCTCTTCTTTTGCCTCGCCTTTCCTCCAGGACCACAAAATTAAATTACTTCTCTTCCTTAACCAAACTATGCTGGATTAGTTCCTGATGCAACTTCATTACCTTCATCACAGTCTCACCAAGGCTTAGTTCACACTGCTCACCAGTCCTCAAGATAGAATAATTTAGTCCAAGGTAACTGACCAACAAACAGCCCAAGAGAGATTCTTCCTTGCCTTGATGTCTGCTGTCTTCATAGTCTAAAAGTGTGGTGTGACACAGGCACTCTCGGACTCTTAAACACCATCAGAATGGTGTAAGCGATAGCCTCACAAAAATTAAAGCCTTAGGAAGCAAAGATCAAAGCAAGCTTTTATACTTTTGCTGAACATGTAACAACTTCTCACCTTGCTGTACGCTATAATATGAATTCTGATGTCTTTCAAGTGGTACTTGATCCAGGTCCCAAGTTAGACTTTTTTTTTGATCTACACTATGGCATGATGGATGCCCCAAATGAATGACTCATCCCTAAAAATCTCCTGAAAACGTGTCACTATGCAACAGGATATTCATTGAAAAAAAAAAACCTATCGGTGAACAACAAATCAAAATTGCATTGTTGAGTTACAGACTCATAAAACTAGGAGGTGATTGTGGTAAGGCTGATGTTTCTATTAAATGGAGACTTTAAAAATTTCCTCCAATGTTTTATATATAGATATTTATGGGTATTTTAGTCATGGTATAACTTTTACTGTCTTGAAAGGAAGCACAGAAAGGTTTGACTCCTCAGACAGAAATCACAAGTGTGTTTTATGGATTCAAACTGATCTATGGATTTCTGCTGACAGAACTCAGGGCTTGATCTAAACTAGCAAAACTTTTATTCTGGGATTTCAGTAGAATCAAAAGTGCCTACAAGTCATACAAATCCTCTTCTGGAGAAAGAACTGTGAGGAACAGTCTTTTGTTACCAAAAGGACAGGATTGAAAAATTCTTTTAATATCAGATTAATTTTCTGCTGCTTTTTTATAGAACTGGTACAATGAGGGTACTTCCCTCTCCCCACTTCCAGGAGCTTCTCTGTATTTTCTGTTTATTAATATTGCTGATTTCTAAATGCCAATTTGGGGCAAGAAAACAGGGACTGTCCCTATGGAAGCAGTGTAGTTCTGTGCCCTTTTTAGTCCTGTCTCAAAGGATGTGAACGGGACATGGGAGACAAACTTCTCCACTCCCCAACAAGCTAGTACAGGGTGGGTAATCCTAGAGCAGATTGCCCACTGAAACTAGATGGATGGGTGAGAGTGATTGTGCCTCAGAGGGCTATGCCTGAACCGTTACACTGCCTTCCAGACAGAACACTTACGGATTTGCCTCAAGTTGTAACATGCTTCCCATTTTACAGAACTTAATTAGGTTGTTTGTCCGGCTGGCGGCCTGGAGAAGGATGGAACCCATCAGGATGTGTCATAATGCAGTAATATAACAGGAAAACATGGGAGGAGACCAGATGTTCATACAAGGGGCCATGCAGGATGTTTGACGCAAAGGGTTTCACCCTCAGTTAATATAAACAGGCAGAGGCAGCGCTGCCGCCAGCTGTTATGCAGCGTGCTCTATGAACAGCACAGCTGTGCCAGCTATTGCAGTCTCACAGAGGACCAGGTGAACAGTTTCAGGGGGTTGTCATGAAAAAGCATCACAGTGCAGTACTCAGTAAGTGGCTGCTTGAATTTGCTGACGTTGCTGTCTTTGCAGAACTGCTTCCAAAGCTGTGATCATCTTACGGTTGTCTCACGTTTTCCTAGCTTGAAATGGAACTGACCTAGCTTCTATTCTGGTTCAGCTGTAGATGACTTGCTGGCTGGCTATTGTTACTTCAATGGCCTCTGAATTTCTTTTATTATTCTCCTCCGCCACAGTATTGGTTTTAGTTTAGCATCTTTTGCTCAAAAGTGTTTTCGATGTCTTTTTTAAATTTTATTTTACCTCTCACATACATTTTGAGGCTGTTGCAAACAAGCTGTATTGCTGATCAGCAGACATGAAACAGCCTGAAAGGGCAGGAAGGACATAAAAACACGAATTCTCATCAGAATAGAGCTTAAGTATCTTCAGCTGTGATTACGCAGGTATTTGCACTTCTGGTGTGACAATTAGACCCTTCAGTATTGGGCTGTCAGAGGGGATACACAAACTTCTTATAATACTATACTTATAGTACTACTATAACTTAGTAGCTTTCTGACAAGCTACTAAGACCAAAAATCCATCAGCTCTAGCAAATGCTAGATATAGTCTGAATCTGTTTGCTAGAAGAGAGCTTCAGACAGAATTCCCCTTGCACCCTGAGGGCGGGTGACAGTTCAGTGAACACTGGTGGCTGCTGCTATCATCCGATTAACGGCTGTGTTCAACTGGTGCTGTATGGGTATGATATAGAGAGTGACCACAGATCCTCTGGTTGGAAAGATGTTAAATCCAGCTTGTCGTGCTGGTAGTCATTGATCCAAACATCCTCTGTTTGAAGTACTACTGAAGGGGAAAAGTTCTTTTTACTCCCATTTGGTTATGACTAATCTTCTCAGCCAGGTTCCCTTTGGCCAAGGAGGGGTCCTGGACCAAAACTCTCCCTCCTAATTACAGGCTTTATCCTTTAGCTTAATGCAGAAACACCAGCAATCAGAGCACAGAAACCCCAGTAAGTGTATATGAACATGGAGTCAGTTTACAAGGTGATAAGTTAAAACTGATTCAAGTCCATACACAATCTCTTTCTCATTATGGAACTGTAATTAATCACTTTGTCTCATTATCACACCATTGGATTAAATAGAGTAATTTTAACCTTCCTCCCTATCTTGGAATCTACTCTGACACAACAGAAGGCAATTTCCTTTGGAAATGTGATTGAGTTTCTGTATCTGTGTGGACATGGTTCTGAAGAGATCTACTAGTATTAAGTCAATTTTAGCCTTTTCATCAATCACTTGAACTTGAATAGCATGTTAAAGTCATTGCCTTGGAGAGTATCCCCCTTCGGTGTGTCTCGTTAGCTAAACTCGGGAGTTTAGCTGGCTAAATCCAAGGTCAGCTCCTTTGCTGATCAAGGGTGAAGACAGCTTAAGGTGAGGGCCTGTTCCTCCTCTCCTTTGGGATCTGCTCTTCAGCTGAGGCTTTACTGTTGGTCCCACCTCGGCTACATGGCAGCTGGGCAGCATCTGTGCCTGTGCCTGGGCTCATACCTTTGTCATTTTGGCCTGGACCTGCTGGCTTAGCTTCCTGGCTTGGCCTCAGATCAGCCTGGTCACTGAGTTGGGTGATTACTGGGCTGTGTATGCCCCTGGTCACTTTCTCTGCAGCTGATCTGGACCCTCACATGCCACTCAGCATCCTGGCTCCTTGTTGTTGAGGCCTCTGGCTCTGCCAGTCTTGCTACCACACTTGGCTCCCAGTTCTCCTTCCCTGGGGAGCAGGTAGCTCTTGCAGCACCCAGACACGAGTTTTCAGGACTCATCTATGTCTACTAATAACCTAATGATCTTCACCATGTCTCCTCTCCATGGTCCAGTTCTGAGACAGGTCTGCAAGCAGTTTCACCCAAGTGATGGGCAACTTTGAAAGCCATAAGCTGACATAGTCCAAGACTCTGGACTTTAGCTGTTTCATTCCAACAGATCAAATTTTATTGAGTCACAGCACTTGCTTTCCTGCTTGCCAGTTAATTCCCCAATGCTTGATGCCCATTACCCCATTCCTGACAAAATTCAGGTGCGAGGTCAGTTGTGGTAGGAATTAGGCTATGTTAAGGGAAGGTGGCCATGGAGGGCAGAGAGCTCAGCAGAGCCATGGGAAGGAGGTAGTTTTACCACAGTGAAGGAGACCCATAACATCACAGGGAAGCACCTTTCATGATGGATATTACTCTTAAGGCAGAACAATTGTGATGTGAGGCAGAGACTTTGGTCTGTGTGGTTGAGTCACAGTTTTGCTGTGGTTCATCTGAGATTCATTTTGCTGTCCTTAATTAAACTCTCTGTGTCTTGAGAAAGCCAAAGGGAGGCTACCAACATGAGGGGATTTTGCTAGGAAAAGCTGGGAGGCTGGTACTTTCTGTCCTCTAACAACTCACTAGGATCGTGCAAGAGTTTGCAGCTTGCACTAACTTGAAGAAACATCCGAAGAGATTTCTTAAGTGGAGAGAAGCGTGACTGGCACATGAGTGCATCCTTTTATCCTCTGCAGAGGCTCCTGGAGCTCAGCCCTCACTACTCATGCAGGGCAATGCGTCGTTATCTGAGTATAGTAAAATATATTCCCTGACTGCTTCTGCAGTGTTCTGCTCTCTTTAGTTCTATATGCTGGGAAGATTGAAAAAGGCTTTGCTTTCTCTGCCTCTTAAAACAATCATTCAATCGTTTATCTAATGCACTTTGAAGTGATTTTTGTAAATGGGCTGCAGTCTGTGTGATTTCAGCCTCACACTTATGAAGAGGAATCTTACATTAAAAATCAATGGCATGTAATGGTCAGGCAGCAAAAGGAGGTCATTCCAAGACCATTGCAGGACTGCAAGGGCAGGTTTTGATGGCTTCCCAGGTTAGCAGGCTCTGTCATGTCCTCAGGGGCAGCCTCTAATAATGTGAAGTCCCAAGCAAGGCTGCGCAGAAAAGCCCTAAATTATTTTCAAATCAATAAATGTAGTTGTCTGTCTGTTTCTTCAGACCTACTCAATGGGGCTGTCCCCTGCCCTGTGTCCATCTCCCTTTTTCCCTGCACACCACCTCCACAAACTAGATCCTCATCTCTTGTAAAGCCAGGGGATATTCCTGGGCATCTGCCATCGCTCTGGTTTTAAAGAAGTCAAAGGCTGCTTTGCCTAGTGTGGTGCAGCAGATGATGAGCAGAATTATGCTCAGAACCAGGAGGCAGATCCTCCTCCCCTTCAAGCCAATGTAAATCAAGAGTGAATCCACTGGAGCCACCAGGCTTGTGTTAATATGAAGGAAGACAGAAACACAAACATTTGCCACTCTAGGCCTATAGTGTCTGCAGAGACATTTTTCACCAACGTCTTCCAAACATCCTAGTTCACTGCAGTAATGATGGGAACCCTAATGTTGGAGAGGTGCCAGTGGCTGGTTTTGTCCCGAATCCAGGCAAGCCTCACAGCAGAACCCCAGCCACCTCCTCCCTGGCATCTTCTGCCTTACATTCATTAAAAGCCCTGTGCATTTCAGCCATAGGACTAATTGCTACCAGTTAATCACGGTGTAGGGTTATTAAGTCACATGTTCATTGGTTATCAGTGAGACGTAGAGACTGTGAAGAGGTTAAATGTTTTTCTTAGCATTGAAGAACTGGCTTCAATATAAGGGAGTATGTATTCCTTCTGGACAATTTATTGGTGTGGAGTGAAATCTTTATATATAATCTTATTCTCTAGGCATTGTTTCCCTTTTTTTTTTTTTTTCCAAAAGAATAAACCTGTCTCAAATTGGCCCATTTCAGCTGTTTTTACAGGCATACCCCAAGCTGCAGTATTTCCCATGTCCTGCAGATTTGTGTGATCCCCCTGCAGTGCCTTCAGTACCACCACCGCACCCCGGGGGTAAGGCCATAAACTGCTGGTTCACAGCTGTCAGCTCTGAAACAAGAAAGCAACTGTTGGAAAAAGCCAAGTTTCATGCTCCCCTCCCAGCCAAATTTGGAATGTCAGCTATGAAATTCAACTGCTGTCACATCCAGGGTGAGAAATATCCAGCCGGAGATGGGGGGAAAGGCGTGAAGTCTGGCGTCTCACGTTCAGGGTGAAAACGAGAACGTTATTTATTTGGAAAAAGGAGGAGCTCTGACTGAGGCAGACCTTCTTGTCCCCTGGGAGGTCCCGTGGTATGAGATGTGGAGGTCATGGCAGTTTGCATACAAGCAATGCAGCCGTTTGCCTGCTCACCAGCAAAGTCGCCGTGGCTGCCAAGGGGAGCAGAAGGCTTTGGGCCTTCAGAGCTTAAGCCAGTGCTGGCTGACACCATCAGGATTCATTTCATCGCTCCAGGAGGCCTTGGAGAAAGCACTTGAATAAATATCCTAAATTCTCAGCGCATTGCTGCTACAATAAACGAATTTGGAAAGAATCTGGGCATTAATGCTTACAACGTGGATCCTCTGAGAGCATAGCAGTCAGCATGGCTTAATTTTGCCTTGTTTGTGGATGAAGCCTTTCTTTTCATCCCTTTGCATTCCGAGCTGCTAGATTTTAGATGATTACACAGGCCCTGGAGCCTTGCTCGAGATCTCTGTGAGTTGGAAGGAGAAAACGCTGCTACGACTCAAGGATCTCTGAGGAAACACTCCTTGTTAACCAAGGTGGCTGCCCTGGATGTGAAGACCTGCCTGTCCCCAGGCTCGCTCTGCCACTGTCGGAGACTCCTCTTTTGTTTCTCGCTCTGACCAGGGTTGCTGGAGATGTTCAACACCTTCCAGCATCGTGGGTGTATGTGTGTGTTATTTTCATCTCCCAGCTGGCTCTGAGCTGCCCAGCCCAGGCTCTGGAGCATTAAGGCGTTCATCTACAAATGCCACCACTTTGAATTTTCTCCTTTTTTGTAGAGAGAACTGAATTAGAGGACCTTTGGTGTTCCCTTCTAATTTGTGTTCTCCTCAAATTATTTTTTACTCCAAAAAGGGGGGAGTTTTAAGCACACCACTGAGGACAAGAACAGCCAGAAGCTACTGCCCTACTTTTCCGTGAGCAAAGAACAGCCAGGGTCCTTCCTACCCTGCCAGTGGGGCTGGCATGGGGTCAGGGCTTCTTAGTGCTTCTCATACCATATTTAATCTTATTAAACTTATCATCCTTCCTCTGTCACTTGAAAGGGAAAGTTATTATTGGCTGAGTCACAGGTCAAAAAGCCCTCCTCCCCCCCCATCCCACCCAACAATATTGAGCGAGTTGCTGAGTCTTCCTTTTAGAAATTATTTTTTGCAGAACTTGACCAGTCACAGGTCACAGGTGGTGGTGGAGACACAGGACATGAACTCACGTATCTGTAGTTGCAGGGTGGAAGAGGGTGATAGGGGGCTTGCTGAAGGACCTGCCATTGACCTTAATGGGAGCAAACTGGAGTTTGGGTCAAGCTCTCTTTTGCTTCATTAGGGAAGAGTGGCCACATGCTCCAGTTCCTTCTGGTTTTCACAAGTGGTTGGGTTTTTAAGCATGCAGAAGCAAATGCTGGCTTCTGCTTGTGGGAAACCGGCCTCTGCATCAGGGTTCTTGGGTGCCTGTGGCTGGGCAAGCATTGCTGCCACCCTGTGGAGAGCTGGGCAGCCATGGTGGTGGGGATCAGCTCATATGGCTTTGGACCAGGGTCATCAGGTGTTCCCCTCCCCAGCTGCAGGACTTTAAGAGCCGCTTTGGAATGCACTGGCTGTAGTGCCTGCAACAAGCTGGAGCAGGAATCATGCCCGTCCTTCCTAAAATAGAGCTGCTGGGATGAGCCACCGTCTTCTGCTCCCTCGGTGCTCACATCCAACAGGGACTGCTCACTGGGACAGGTGGTGGGTGGGTGTTTCTTTCCAAAGGCACCCTCCACACTGAAATCACAGCCTCAGCCTCAGTTTGAATTCCATGTTTATTCTGTAAAAGTTTAATATTTTGCTAAAAGATAGTATTAAAAAAAAAATTATATATATATAAATTCAACCCCCGAGTGTGATTGGAGTAAAGCTCTATGCGGAGAGTTAGAAAAACGGCTAGAGAGCAGGAAAAGCAGGACGCCTAATCACTGAAGAAACAAACAGCAATAAAATTAATATCTATATTAAACTAGCAGTGCAAAGATACAAACTGGAAGCAGCTTTACGTTAAAAATACAGCTCTTTAAATACAGAAATAGCACCAATTTACAAAAGACGATCAGAAATGTAAACGTGGCAGGTAGATTCAAGTATAAGTTATACGCCTACCCTCCTCAGCAACTGTCTTGGGACAGAAAGGTTTCACAAACCCTGCAGAACCTCCTGGGTATGCACTTTGCCTCAGTGCAAATACAAACTCTGCTTCTCCAAAGCTACTTTTGCTGACAGAGTTGCTCCTAGTTTATTTCACTTCCTAGCTTTCAAGGGAGGCAAGGATAAGAAAGGGAAACTCAGTCCCTCCTGACAAGCAACCCTTAGCCCCTTGCCGGTCCGGTTCAGCAGCTCAGGTTGGGCAAGGAGCGCTGACCCCTTTGCTGCCTGACCGCTTCGGTGGTCCCACTATTCTAGGGAGAATTTTGCATTGCCAAAACACCAGACAGAATATCAACCCCCTTCTCCTCCCGGGGCCAAACCGGCTCTCACAGCCGTGAGCCACCGAACGGTTTGGACAGTGAGGGACTCCAAGCTCATTTCCAGACCTGCTGCGTTTATGGAAACTCAAAAACTGGTAGTGGAAACTGGAAGCCCCAAAGATCTGGTTTGAGTCCCTGCATTTTCAAGTACAGTTAGGTTGGTTATGGCACACAAAAACATTACCGACAAAGCGAGGCAAGTTTTGCAATGATGCTTCAACCCGAGCAAGGAGGCAAAACGAGCTCTGATCCTCCCCTCTGCTCCCAGTTGCCATTTCACTAAAAGGCTGCACCGTACTGGAGGGGAAGACAAAAGACAAGGTTTGGAGAATCAACGTCCATCGTGTCCTCCTGAACCCTGGCAGCCCGTCCCCAGTCCCAGCAGCAACCAGCGCACGCTAGCCGAAGCACAGGGGCAGCACCGTGCCAAGGACACGTTGCTTTCCAAAGTGAAATTATTTTAAGTGGGAGTAGAAGAAGAAATAATTCAGAAGCAAAAATTGTAAACTTTCACAGCTGTAGTGTAATCAAAAAAGAACACAAAAACCCCACCTCAAAAATTTAGCAGTCTGAAGATTTCTCTTTTCCACCCCTGAAATCTCCTGTGATAATTCTACTATAAATTTTCTTTCAAGGAGGGCTACCCAGCCCTCCCTTTATAAGGCTGTTATCGGTCTATTCTAAGATAAGGCCACATACTCAAACTCCCAGCTTCACTAAAATTCTTTCTTAAATTCCGTTCATAATACATCTCATTATAAAAATAAAAAAAACCTCATTGAATCCCCAAACCCCCAAAGTCCTTGCCTCCCTTAACCAACGAAGTAGCACATCCCATGGTGTATCTACACTTGGAAAACCAGTACCAACGAGCGAAGAGCTGGTAACACTGGCCCTACGTGTGCTACAAATCCAGCCTAACGTGATGTGGACAGCAACACGTCTGTCTGTCTTTTAAGAGGGAACCCGTGCAGATTCCTGCACCGGTGAAAACATACCCAAGTGTAAGAGCAATAACTCCTAAAATTACGTCCTATTATTATGAATAGCACCATGCATTAGTTGAGGAGCCTGAGTGTTAACTGTTAGACTTTTCTTCCTCTTTGTCTTCTCCTAAGGAACACAGAACACCTTTTTCCCCACTTCCACAATTCACGGGAGGCTCCCGCTCTTTTCAGCTTCTTTTTATCAGCTACGGCCAAAAGATAAGATCTCCCTTGTCTCCCAAGAACACTCAAACGCACTATTAACTCCTTAGGAAGTTCCCACAAGTGAAGAGTTAGGCACTTACGTACGTACCCCTTAAGTAGACTTAAGTAAACCGCTAAGCAGGCACTTAAATAGACTCAGGTTAGCCTGAATCCAATCAGGCGGTTAATGACTTACCAGTGTTCTTTGTTCATGAAGTCTAGACTCTGTATTTCTCGGGAGATGGGATCTCAGCACAGCCCTCTCAGTGGCTGGCCACTCTCCAATTACCGTGTCAAACTTGTTTGTAAGGAATGGGGTCTCGTATTCTTTACATCTAACTTGTACATCTTGCTCAAGGAACAACAAGAACAAAAAAAACCCAAAACCCACAGAACTAATACAGTTCATTAACACAATTATAAAAATGATAACATTCACAGTTATTTTGGTCTTAATAGTTTTCACATGTATACATTCAGTCATATTGTGTTAGGTTATTATTAGGTTTTTCTAACCACAAGTGCTGGGCAAAGTGTACAACAAGCAACTGACATTCAAGTAATCCTACCCTGAGAAAATCTGTTATTCTGAAGCGGCAGCCTCCCCCCCCCCCTTTTTTGTACTGAATCCCACTGCAACGTACAAAACAAATAGCATGAGGCTGCACTGCGGAGGCAGGATTTGACAGATTGGAACCAAGGAAGCAGTTGCTCTCACGACTGCAAGAGTTTGTCATTTTCACCACAGATTTACTCAGGGTAAGTAGAGTACATGCGAGGAAAAAAAAAACAAGCTTACCCCAGATAAGTGCTAGACATCTCACTTAAAACCATGGAATAAAGAACCCCTGGGGACGCCAAGGAGATCTGGTTGCCTCTCCTCACAGCAACGGAGTTTTCCAAATTAATACCACAAACACAATTTGATGCCCGCAAGGCCACGTAAAGCGCAGCATCCAAATTCAAATCAGTACTGAAGGAGCAATTCAGCTAAAGGTTTTCAGTACCAGGGATGATTTGTGAAGAAGGTGGAAAACAGAATCGGTGGGTGAAGAGATAGCGTGAAGCATGCCAAAAGGGGTGACATTTTAACGCGCTCCTCTTGTCAGGAAGAGCTTGTTCTCTTGTATCGCTACAGGGTCCTAGGACAATCCGCCCAGTCTTTGCAATGAGTGGAGTTAGTCAGGGCTGGTGCTAGAGATTTCCAGTCTCCTCTGCACAGAGCTGGCATTTCTGGTCTGGTTGCCTTCATTTTTCTTCCATGCAACGGCGTCTCCAAGACTTCCAGGAGTTTTGAAAAACGCCTCATGATGTGCAGGACGAATGCTCTTGGGAGTGAGGGGAGCTGACGAAGGCTATTGGTGAAACAAAACCAAAGTGATTCAGTTGGGTGTTCTCAAAGCCTCCATGCAAGCCCACAAACAGAGGGCAGCTTGTAGACATTAAGCCCTGTAACCTGCTACTATGGGGAACCACATCACACATCCTTTCAGAAGTTTCACACGAAAAGCTACTTTTTGTACTGGAGCTGTCTGCCAGTACATCATTGCTGGAAGCTGAAAGCCTCTATCTCCTTTCCAACTTCAATGTATTCATGACCAGTTCATACTCATTCATTCTTATGCCAATCTGATCCTGTGGCTGTTTTACTTGCTTTTGTTATTTGCTAGCGTTAAAACACATCTAAAATTTGTCTCCTAAACCCTGGCCACTTGTGTTTTAAGTGTCACTCTACTGCAAGCTTTAATGTTAGTATCTCTAGATTGGCTGCCAACTAGTCTCTATCTAAGACTTTTACTAAAGCTCCAACAAGATAAACATGAAGTGACTTTCATAAAGCTTCATAAACCAGAGTTCAATCTGTTTGTGACTGCATTAGACAATAGGAAAACAAATCACAGATTTAAGAAAGTAAGGGAAAGCAGTGCCAAAACGTCACTGGTAATAGCCACTAATAACAAAGTAACACAGTGTGACATGACTGTTTTATGTCACTCATTGGACTTCCCATAAATGAGTCCTTCCCTTCTAAATTTCTTGTTTCTCACCTGCAATGTCTGTTACTGTCGTAGAATTTTGGAAAAGATCGTTATGAAAAGATCAACAAAACCCACAAGAATTTGTTCTGTTCCTCCCCAAGTTCTGATGCTGAACAGAGATCAGAATGCCCAGGGAAGTGGTGGAGTCACCATCCCTGACTGTGTTTAAGAGTAGATTGGATGTGGTGTTGAGGGATATGGTGTAGAGGAGAACTTGTAGAGTAGGGCCTATGGTGGGACTCGATGATCCCAAGGGTCTCTTCCAACCAAAATGATTCTACGATTGTGAGGAGGTAACCAAGGACACTCCTACCTGAGAAGTCCTGCAACCAGTTAACTCCTGAATTATGACAGTTCCTCCTAATGTGTCCACCTAATGTGTTCCTGCAGCCGTTGCATAACACACTTATGATGATGGTGTCAAACAGGGAGAAAATATTTACTTGGATTTCTGAGGAAAAAACCTCTGTAGTTCTTTTTTTTCCTCTATTGCTGCAACGATTTTTTAAATATTAACCCTTTTATTATTTTAAAATTCCTGTAAGATTTTAAAAACTGCCCACTTCACCACTCAAGGCTAGCGAGTCTCTGCTGGGCTCTGTCTTTAACACTGTCCCAGGCCCTGCCACGACTACAGATGGACATGCAAACTACACAAAGACTCCAGCTCCCAGCGTGTCAACTTCCCACTCTGACACACCAGCACCAGCCTGGTGCACAAGCTGCCTTTGGTCCCAGTGACCTGGCACCACTGTTCCATCATCACACCATTGGCTCTTACCTGCTGCAGCTTCAGAAGGGTCACTGGGTGCCCCATGCACACGGGGGAGTCCAGTTTAACGGCACCGCAAGACCTCGTAAGCACGGGGCTCAGGTGCAGAGCAGGGTGAGCTGGTTGCTGGGGATCCACCAAAGGTGTGGGTGAGACCTTGGGGGCAACCAGTGCCGTGGTGCCTATGAAAACCGGCGCTGTTGATGCCAGGCCGGACATACTGAAACTCATGGAGGCGGCGGCTGTGAAGGAGCCATCGGGAACTGGGGAAAGGGGACTGGTGACCGTGGGAGAACAGACGACGGGGAAGGAAGCCAGGGCTGCCGACGGTACCATGACACAGGGGACGCTCAGAGAAGGTAACTGGCTCGCAGCCAGGCCGATAGCACCAGAGGCTTGGTTTGCAGAGAACAGGAAATTAAAACTGCTTAATCCTAAAGCGGAGAGAAAAAGCAAGGCATTAATACAGTTGACAAACTGGAATTAAGTTATTATAACTTCATCTGGAACAGGAAAGAGGCATGACAACAGAGAGAGAGATAGGCTGCCCAGGAAGAAGACTGTGACAAAAAGAAAAAGGAAGGAAGAAAACTGCCACAAACCTGTGACTCTCCTGTCAATGCCTCCACCTCCCCATCTACTGCTTGTTCACTATAGCTGCATCCATTTACTTTGTTCACATCAAGTACCAACCACACACTTTGCTGTTTTCTGCTTCTAACTTCAATTGCAGCATCTTGACTAAATAAACTCTTTTTTTTTTCACTAGCCAGTATCATATCCTCTGCTTTATGAAAACACACACGCTGCTTTTAATGAGGAAAAAACCCCACAACAAATGGAAAACATCCACAAGATACACCCCAAAGACTCTCATTTTCCTGAGAACAGCTGAAATGCTGCTTTGCAACAGAAGCTGCTCCATTTCCCAGATTGTCTGGTCTGTCCAGAACATTAGGATCAACATTTTCAAACTGAGCATTTCCATCCCATAAGCGAACAACCCTCTATGGGCCACAAGTGAATCAAACATTGAAGCAGTACTCGTGGAAATCTGCCACATGTATCCTGTTTCCACAAAAGACTCTTCCACTCTACACACACAGAGGCACAAAAAAGAGTAGACACCGTTTCGAGGTATTTTCAGCTACTTCCTTCCCATCCCTACTGTGCCCTGTGAGCAGTCCTGGCTATGCTCGCAGTGCTGCAGTTTTTGTGAGGTTGTCAACGACAAGACAAGACAAAAGTCATAAATGACTAAATGCACCTACTGAGGGAAAAGCTGTTGCACTATTCTAGCTGCCTTACTGTAAACCTAGACTTCCAGCTCCCCTGAGTTTTGAATGCTGGATCGGTGTCTTTGCTGCACACAATTCAAGCATGCAAACCCCACGTTGTTTATCTCTATTCTCTTTTGGGTACTTCAGAAAAATGCCCATATTTTCAGAGAAGCAACAGTTCATGTGGAGTAAAGATAATTCAGAACTATTAAACTCCTATAGAGAACTGCTGACAGCTTTTTGTGCCACATATAGACTTATTCACCTATCTGTAGGTCTCTCTATTTGAACAGCTCAGTGAACAGACACACAAGTTTGATGCCTCTGGATCTCAGGGCTGTCCTTACCAGCAGTAGGCTGAACATAAAGATACTGTGGTAGGAAAGGTTGATTGGCTTTTTCTTTAGAGATGTGCTCTTTTCCAGCAGAGAGTTCATCAGGTCCTTTATTCTGAGACCATTTTTCTTGCTCCTGAGAATCTAAAGGCTTAGTGGACTCCTTGTCTGTAGCCTCTGGAGCAGGAGGACTTGCGAGGTCAAGATGAAAAGCTTCTAGATGTACAGCAGATGTACAGGCACTTCCTGGGACAGATTCTGCCTTGGGTGACTCAAAAGACTTCTAAGCAAAAACAAAAGAGGAAATGAAAAGTCCAAACTGAAATAGCACGGTATAATGTCTCTCATGCCCTTTCCTCAGTTGCAGAGTAAAATGTGCACCCTGTTGACAGGGAGAGCACAAAGCTCCTTAGCAAGTCACTAAGTTACAAATTCTTGTTTGTGATGCCTAAGCCATGTGCTGCTGTTTGCTCTCAGCACTGGCAGACACTAGGTAAGAAATATTTGAGCTTAGGGATTCATTTCTCTTTATTGACAAGGAGAAATGCCTGTTTCAAATGTCCTATATTCAAACACTGATAAGACCTTGAACCCGATCCCCATTTTTTTAAGAAAACCATAAGATAGATGCACTTCATCTTTATCCTTTACCAGCTCCTCTCTTCCCAGCCTGCTGCAGGCAACACTAGGCTGGAGACTGAGGGACTTAGGCTGGAGAGTAGGGGAGAAGTACAAACCACATTTGCCATAGCTCAGCAGGGTAAGCAATGCTGCTGCTGTCTGGGAAAGCCCAAGCTAACAGGGGAAGATGAGGGGTAATAGTCACATTGATTTCTTCCCCTCTGGCAGGCTATTTTGTTGAAGATAATGATCAAGACAGTGATTCCAAAGAACAGCTGACCATCTCTTCACTATGCAAAACAGTCACACTACCATTATCCCCAGGTAGTGTGAAAATATCTCCCAGTTGATGCCTATACTTCCTGACCCAGCACCCTCACAATTTTATTAACGCGTGGGAGGCAGCATTTGAACCTGTAACAAGAGTGGTTGTTTCAGTGAATCTTTCGCTTCTGAAAACCCTGCCTTAGGAAAATGTCTTTCTTTGCTAACAGGAAGCCAAAGTGATAATGAAATTCACATCTTTACCTTGGGTACTACAAGTGAGAGGGGCACATCGCTATGTTCCATGGTCTGCTTCTTAGCAGCTGGCTCTTCATCTACAGGTGCAGAGGGTGACATGCACTTGTGGGAGCTGCGTTTCTGGCAGGCAGCTGGAGGTACGGCAGCCTGAGCTTCTGTACTCCTGTTTCCCACATCTCCTGTGGTGGGGAGGATCTCCCTCGAGTTATTTTCCTGAAGACCGCCACACAACATAAAAAGGGATGAAGATGGGAAGCACAGGAAGGGTTGGCTGGGGAGCAGGGTAGGTTTTTCATTTTCTGTTTTGGAGGCTGCTGGTGTGGCAGGATGTAGAGCTTGGCTGCTGACCCCGTTTACCAGCGAGAGGTTTGGCACATCTGCCTGAACCACAGGGAAAACTGCCTGAGGCAAAGGATTAACACAAAAATCAGAGTCCCCAGGAAGTGCAAGAAGGGACGGGGGTGAAGTTATGCTTGGGTTCCTTACTGAATGTAATATCGACTCTGTGGCACAAGCTTTATTCCTAAAGAAAGGTAATGAAAAGAGGAAAAATATTCAGTAAAAAACTAACCCCCTTATTTTATCCTTAAAAGCAAATAGGTACATTGTTGAACATAAACGTGGGAAAATCGCCCCCCTGCCCACTACTTCTAAACAGTTTTCAAGGAGGGTCAATTTTTATTATTTCTAATTACACAGACGCAGACATAATAGATTTTTGGCAGAAAAATAATGCTTATGGCTGTGCTTGACTGGAGTCAATCAGTCACAAAGGAATTCAAATTAGAATAGGTGCAGAGAAGAGCCACTGATATGACAGAGAGGTTGAAGATCTCCTCAGCCTCCCTAGACAAGTCAAAGAAGACAGGGATATAAACACACATGAGACGAAGAACTACTGACGTTAAAGGACAACAGTGGTACAAGTACACATAGTATAAACTGGCCATGAAAAAAGGAAGCAAGCCATGCTGAGACCTATTAGCATGAAACAATGAGACTCTGGCAATTTTCTATCTCAGTCCCATCAATGAAATCTAGCCCTGAACTAAATATAACAAGCACGAAGCTGAAACTGGACAGGAGATAAGACCAACCTACCTGGTATCTTCCTCTATTTTCTGCCTGCAGACAGTTGCAAGGTTTATCATTTTGGAGCAATATTCATCTGAATTCACGATACAGGCTGAAAGAAAAAGGAGCATTCAATTAATAACAAGTAAGTTTACCAAGCATATTTTGATACAGGCCATATAAAATAATTGATATAATTTTTCTATCCTGGCACATTTTTATAATATCCACTAATCACCTAGAGCCAGAACCTGCAAGACACTCAGAACTCTCAATCCGCACCAGAGAGGTGCTCAACATCATCATTTCCCATAACAGGGAACAAAGAAAAGCCCTGTAATTGCTTTAGCTGTTTTAACAGCTATCCATTAGATTGCTTCAGTAAATTCCACTCTATTAGGAACCATAAAACAAAGCAAGCTTTTGTGGCTGAAGAATCTTATTTTATCTATACCATATTTTAACAGAAGAAACTGTAGGATAGTTGCAGTTAGTGGAGAACAGAAACATTTCAAGCCAGTATGGCCCAGATTCATCTCATCTAACTTTGAATGGAGGGTCCAAGCCAGAAGTCTCATAACATAGACAGCAGAAATGCAGGCACCTCCCAAGGGTAATTTTTATATATAAATATAAATTTATTAGGTTGATTCACCCTGTCAAGTGCCTTACATTGGTGGGCCCGCATTTGGGCAGATCTAGTGGGATATGAAAGAACACAGTTCCTTAGTAGTTACCTTGCCTCTCTTGACGTGGGCTGTTGGGCTCAGAACTGACCTTCCTTCTGGTCCCTTCAGAAGGCTGTGTGCCGTTAAATGACGCGTGACGGGTAAACCTTTGCTTTCCCGGAGCACAGATCTGATAGGGAGCACAGGCTGCTCTCTGCGTCTGTGGCAGAGGATCAGACGTTGGGCTATGCCCTCTTGGCTCATCTGTAGGAACGTAATTTTGTACATCAATCCTTCAGGGAACAGAGCTCGTCATTTAGGCTTCTGACATGTTACCAAACTTGGCCACAGGAGAAAAGGTAACCTCTATACCATCCCAGACTCCACAACACTGAAGCAGACCTAAGCTTGGTAAGCACTGATAGACACAATAAGGTCTTCCCACCTTTCCATTCCACGGCAGCAGCAACTGCAGTCTAGTGTGTATAGCCAAGAGGAGAAAGGATGATGTGGTAACATTAATGCTATCCTTCAGTTTTACTTGGTCCTGGTTCTGGCCTGACCCAAATACATTAGCAAAGGGCTTTCCTTTGCTCTGGCTTCTAACCAAGAATCAGCAGGTTAGAGATGCTCTGGCCCACCATCTCCTTCTTTGCTGACAAACCTTTTGTACAAGGGGACACATGCAAGAAACGGGGAACAGCTCTGCTCTACCTTGATAGAGCGAGTGCAGGGGAAGGCAATGAAACTGATAAAGGGCCTGGGGCATAAATCTCATGAAGAGCAGTTCCAGGAGCTGGGACTGTTTAGTTTGAAGAAGAGGAGGCTGAGGGAAGACCTCATTGCTCTCTACAACTACTTGAAAGGACACTATAAAGAGGTTGGTGCTGGTCTCTTCTCACATGTAATTAGTAATAGAACAAGAGGGAATGGCTGCAAGCTGCAGTAAGATAGGTTTAGGCTGGACATTAGGAAAAAATTCTTCACAGCAAGAGTGGTCAGGCACTGGAATTGGCTGCCCAGGGAGGTGGTGGAGTCACCATCCCTGAATGTGTTTAAGAGTCAATTAGATGTGGTGTTGGGGGATGTGGTATAGGGGAGAACTTTGTAGAGTAGGGCTGATAGTTGGACTTGATGATCCCAAGGGTCTCTTCCAACCTAAATGATTCTACGATTCTAAGAAATCACCTTACAAAGACAGTAATTCACTGTCCAGTTATGACAGAATTGCAGAGATCTTGCAACCCAGAAAAGCTGTGGGACTGGAGCTGTAGGATTTGGAGATAGAGGCATTATCTGCCATTGCTTTGCAATTTATACAATTATCCACAAAATTATGTAAGTTGTTGTAAAAATACTGGAAAGATACAGGATCCTTCAACATCCTCTGACAGCTCCAGCCCTTGAGCATAAAGTCTAACAAGGGCAAATACTGAGCTGGCCAGCAGTTAATAATCACAGGGCGGACAATGAACATCAAGCCTCTCTACACGTGAAAAACAACCAACCTATGGCCACTTGGGAAGGGACGGTCAGAACAAAAAGAAAGGAGACGTGAGCTACACAACTTACCAGTCTTTGCAGGGAATTCCACAGGCCCAATCCATTTGAAGGCTGGTTTGCGTCCCCGTTCCTCTGTGACATGAACTTTCTTGATCAAGCCTAGGCTGGTGAGAACATTGGCAATATCATACAGTCTTCGTACCTTTGCTAACGAGAAAGGGCAGAAAGAGTCAAGTCAATTTACAATGTACAGTACATATTACATATTGACATGGTAATTTCATTCCAGAATGTCAGATTTCATAGACAAGGTGAGTAAAATTAAACTGGGATGGACTTAAGCTACCCCCTATGAAGCCTGCCGTGGCAGCTCCCACATGCTTGAGGCTGCTTCCTTATATCTTAACTGTTTATCTGTCTTAGCTGCTCAGGTTTAAGCTCACCTGCCTCCTTTTGATGGAAATGGGTTACTGAATGATTACATCAGCAGCTTGCCCAGGAGAAGCAGCTACCTCCACGTGGGGTAAAGACAAGTGCTTGGGAGAAAGAGGCACGCGAGGACACAGCTGATCACAAGAGGACATATATTTATCACCTTAAAAATGTAACACTCTTAGAAAAATCTCTGTGACTCCAATAACTAACATGTTTGAGCTGAACAGATACCGACAGGTTGTTCAGCTAAACTTCTCACATCTGTCATGGTATTTGGGATAGCATTTCAAGACTGAAGTGCAAGCACTTTATTTTAAAAATACTTTAAGAGGTAAAAGAAACGTCTATATTTTAGAAGAATTGTTTACTAATGCTGAGTTTTTCCATATTGTCCAAGGCACCAAAGTACTACTCCCCACAAACTGAAAAGCAAACTGTGCCATCCAATTGTGAACAACTTCTGGATTGAAAAGGAGAAGTAATACTTTTCTGCAGAAGAGAAAATGAGTTCCATAAAATTAAACACTGTTGCATTTCAGTAAGTTCTAACGCATCAGTCAGAACAGTATAGGAAACAGAGTTAAAGTATGAAAAAAATTCTAACAAAAAAAAAATTTCTTAATTCTGAAGCTAAAATTTGGAGATAATTATCAAGTTGTCTCTGCCCCATCCCAAGCTCTGTTTTCATAAACTGGCATTTGCAATTAACCCCCTTGTCCTCCCAACCATATTTCAACAAAAGATTCCCGACCTGCTCTTGCCATTACCGACTGGAGTCTGTCCAAACATGCCCCCGTTTTCTCTACTCACTGACCAATTTATTGGTCTCTCAATGGCCAGCTTACTTTTAAATTTGCTGTGGTCCACTGTATCCTGGGTTTCTTCTATGAGTATCTTTGCTGCGATGTCCAGAGTGACTATCTTGGTCTTGGAGACAAGGAACAGCATGACGAACTTTTGGCTCATAATCCGCAGCGACTTGTCCTTTCTGCTGTTTGCAGATGCTGTGTTACAAATAATACCCAAGCCTCTTAGCATATGTCATCCATCACAGCCAGAAAACTAACAAGTAGGTTTCTCACACACAAAAGGAGTAAAGGATTTCCTTGTTGGGGAGCAGAAATCTTTCAAAAGGCAGCAAATAACTGAATAACGCAGACAAAAGTCTCTCTTCAAAAAGTAACAGAAAGGAGAGCTTGCAGAAATAGCTTTTAGGGAGTCAGACTCCAGGGCTAATTCAGTGTTACATTACACAGTTCTGCGCCACTGTAATTTTGTGACCCCAATGGACTTGGCAACTTAAACACGATAGTGTGTTAAACAGGCAGCACACAAACATTGGACAAATGGCAGATGGCACCTTCTTTCAGGATAATGCATTTACTGTCAGGTACAGTTGGGGAAAGAAGAACTGGAGTGAGTGCCTGGTCGAAGTTCCTGCCGGTCTGGAGGACAGAGGGAAAATCCGTCCTGAGACACATAATAGGGACAGGATAGAAGGAAGACTTCTGCCACCCTCACAGTGAATTCAGAACCTTTTTGCAAAGAATAATTTGTTTATTATTTAATTTAAAAGCAAGGCAAGGAAAAAAAGTCACATCATAAACTAGAGAAAGAGACTGCATATCACATCACACACACTATTTATCTTACCAGAGCTGCAATCTGGTTCTGCAAAGTCCAGTAACGGCCTGTCTTGAGTATCTGGAACAGTCTCCTTTTTCCGCTCTCCGAATTTGTACTCCAAGTCCTGCTCCTTCTGCTGGAAGAAGGTCATTAGCTCTCCATACTGCAGCTCTCCTGCTTCCTGAAGTGTTTTCAGAGTCTGGCTTAGGTTGTGCCGGCCATGCCAACAGTACTGGTTCTTGGCCACTCGGCTAACCAAGTGCAATGACTCCAGGACATTCACTATATCGTAAATTCGTCTCCGCTCAACTCCTGTTTCAAGGGGAGAGGAAATAAAAAAGACATAGATGCTTTAATGTGCTCCTCAGCAGAAGCAAAAGAGAGAACAGGCTGTTCTTTGAGTGTTCACAGTAAGTTTTCCACTGTTTACCTGGACACATTACATTAGATCCATCCAAATCTGCACACTTAAGAATTCACTTACATATGGCCAGCCCCAGGGTATGATCTTCATTGTCTATTTTGCTAACTGCCAGCCCAGCCACGGCTTCAGCTCAAAGCAGCTACACTGTGCTTAGAATAACTGATTGTGGTCTGCCCAGCCCCACTCACTCAGACCTATCCAGACTGCCCAGAGGTTTTCAGAGCACCTTGGTCCTTCTTGTCAGAGAGCTTCAGAGCTCAGACACATACCTGCATGCCACAGATGGTCAGAAAGGGTCTTAGCTTGGCACTGACACAGGGCAGATATAACAGCCCACTTCCACAGGCACCAGTGGGTGTGTGGTCCTCCACTTGGATTTCCAATAGCAACATTGCTTGCTAAGCACGTACCAAGCAAAGGAGCATCAAAGGCTTCACAAGGTGCAAAGGGATGGAGAATGGGACCTACTGCTCCCAAACGCAGCAGAAAGAAGTCCTCAATGCTGGCTGGGTGTGCACCAACGGGAAATCTATGAAATATGTCCAACTTGGGTTCAGCCTGAACAGGAACAGGCTGGTTGTCTTGTCACTGTCCCAAGTACTTGAGTCCAGCACTGCTTGAAGCATGGCTGTTATATACGACGCAGTGCACCAACATATAGCTGGTGGCATCACCTGCCCAAGAAATCCCGCAACGGTTAACATAAGCTGAGCAGAACAAGTGCTATCCAAGGGGAAAGGTTTTAAAAGACTTCCCCATGGAAGGCAAGACCTTGATGCACGTTTACCCATCTGGAGAATATGGATAATACTTACCAGCCTCAAACAGATACTAAGATAAAAAATTCATGAGTATTTCCAAGTGTGTGGAGATGTTGGAGTGAAACATACTCTGGAAAAACAAGAGTGCTACACATATCCTGGTGTCTGACAGACACCAACAGCATAGCCCTCTTTATGGCCTTGACATAGGTCTTCCATGAACAAAGCAATATACATTTGTAGAAAAAGCTGTCTTAGAACCAGAGTAGCAACATCAGCAATGAATAATTTTGTGACCCCTGAAGCAAGTGGATACAGTCAAGCAAAAGCAAGGAAGTGGAAAACAAAGGGAGAAGAACAAGCACACCCCCTTCTGGGATCCCAACAGAAAGTTTTAAAACAAAGTTGCTACTATCTAGAAAAGCTCAGTAACACTCCCAACACAGAATAAAGCACTACTTGTGTTGAGCTGATCAAGGCTGGAGCACAAGCATCATATGCAAACACAGAAAGGAGTAACTGCAAAATCTAAGAGTAATTTATTTAACTAATTACTTTATTTGAATTCTCTCCTATTGTCACATCCCATTATTAAGGCAAATTAGTATTTCAAAGACTTTCGTAGCAGAGTCACAGAGGACACAATTTCTTCCCAAACAGACACATTTCATTTTTGCTGCCTCTTTTCTGCTAAATACCTGAGTTCTAAATGTAGATATTCCGTGACTTTGTGATACAACATCTGTTTAATTTAAGCCCAATCATGTAAAGCCCTTTCTAGCTAACAGAACAGACAACCTCTCCTGCGACCTGGACCTTTTTTGTTATTGGCGTGACCTGGCCAAGCGCTCTGTCCCAAGTTCTATTACTTCTCTCAAATATACCTAAGACCAAACCTAACAGCAGACCCAGCAAATAGGCTACTCAGTACCTTCTCACCACCTCAATACAACACATTTTCCCATTCTACTCTTGCAGTTCTCCTGGTAACCTCCCCTCACAAGACAATATTTAAGATATTAAGATAAACCTGATGAACCTTGGAAGATACAACACCGGGTACATTACTAAAGTCAGGCGATAAACTCAACTGAGTTTCTACACTTATTAGTTTGCAACCGTTTCCCCAAATCTTCCATTTTGACAAAAAATCTGTTGTTTGTAAGTCCTCTTTCAGAGGGTTTGTAACTCCTTCAGTGTTCAGCCAATTGAAAATTTTAAAAAGCAACGGAGTTGGTAAACAGCTGGAGAAGAGATCTGTCTAGCAAAAAGTACTGTCAGAAAGCAAATTTCAAAATGATAGCATTTGCAAGCAGTAAAGACACTTAGGGATATTAGCCATTTCTAACTCTTGATTAGTAAAATTAGAAGAGCATTCAGACCCAGAGAATGGTAGACCTTGAATGTACTCTGTGAGAAGGATGATATTTTGAAGGCCCTTCTGTTGAGTCACCCCAGATGATCAGTTACCCCATTTTTGCAGGCATACATACCAAGAATTGAAGCCACTTCATCCAAAGAAATAGTAGTTTTTTCTGTTGACAATGGATAACTTGGGTAGCGAGCTAGAAACTTTTGGCACAAGAGTCCTAAGCTTTTCTGTTTTCTGCTGGGCCTCTGCTTTTCGAATTCATCAACCGTGCTGTCGTCTACTGTATCATACTGTTAAAAAATAAATGTTAACCCTTTAGTGCAGAGCTTTAGAAGCAAGGAATAGCCAAGAGAGGTGTATTTCAAATGTCAGCAATATTTAAGCTTGGAGGTTCTAATAAGGAAAAAACCATGGACACCTTGCAAGCACGGAGCACTTGGGTGACACACTTCTGCTTGCAAGCTCTTTTTAATTCATCACACAAGGTATCTACAGAAAAACTCTTACCTGCGAGATCATAAAATAATGGTTATGCGTAAGGAAACAAAACAATAAGACAAAACACCCAAGACTAGCAGACAGTAAGGTCTTACTTGAAAGGAATGTTCCTATTTGAGGACGAGTATTCCCTCAAACACCTCTGAATCTAATAAACCAGAAGACGCACAAGCCATCAAAGATTTCATGCATAACCTCTTTCAAGAGATTTTACTGCCCTTTACAGTGCCTCTCTAACTTTAAATAAATGGGGGCTCAGTGGGGGTGGGGCATGATCCTAAGAGACTATAAAAAGGCATCACCCAGTCTCTGAACCTTAACCTTGGTCAGGCTGCTAAGTTAACTCTAGGGTGGCCTGAATATGGTCTTTCTGTCCCTGCAGGGGGAAAAAAGCCCAAGGAAAACATCAAACTGTGAAAGGAAGAATGTATGAACATGTTTATTACAGAATAAGAATGATGGGATTTTCCTGCACTGGCAACTTTGTGGTTTTACTTCTGTGTCAAAAAAAGGAAAGCCAAAATAATCTCATCCTCTGGCAGAGAAAAGCTAAGAGTGGTGGCAGCTGTTGAAACCCATGTTTGCTTGCTTTTGAGATCTTAACTGTCCTTTGTTGGTTGTGACTGACCTTGTGGCAGGCTGTTGTTGCCCTGATTGAATTATTTGAGTTTTATCTGATATGCTTTCAGTAACAGTTTTACATCTTTTGTAATTCAACTTTCTGTGTGGAGAAAATTATTAAGTGCAAGTTTTATTAACTAGAAAATAATAGAACTCTTTATAGTAGCCACCTCAAAAATGCCATAGTTTAGCAGGTTTGGAGCAGTAACCAACTAACCTTTAACATTGACTGGTTTTTACTTACTGGAAGCTATGTTAGGAATTACAGAACTGTGTTCCTCTTTACGACTACCTAAACTGGAGAATTCTCCAGACTGCCATCACTGCAGATGCTGTAATATCTACAGTTATAGTGATCTGTACCTATTTCACCTGCTATTTCAGGCACTGGAATAGTCTCTCAGGCACTGGAATCAACTGCCCAGGGAGGTGGTGGAGTCACCATCCCTGAATGTGTTTAAGAGTTTAATGTGGTGTTGAGGGATATGGTGTAGGGGAGAACTTTGTATAGTAGGGCTGATGGTTGGACTTGATGATCCCAAGGGTGTCTTCCAATCTAAATGATTCTATGATTCTATTAATGATGCTTCTCAGTAAGAGGGCCCCAGAACTATCTGCCTCTCACTGCAATCGCTAAGGAAGAATACTCTACAAGAAATAATCCAGCAGAGGGAAAGCAGTGGTTGGAATGAAAAAAGAAAAAGGGAGGAAGGCCTGGATGAAAGAAACTGTAATGATCTTATTACAACCTGATGTCATCATCTCCAAGGCCAGACTCCCTACAACGAGGATAGGGATCAGCCTCCACTTTGCCTGAGTCCTGGCAAGTAAAAATCTTCCTAACACTCGACCATATTGCCTGAATACTGGTTTGGGGGCTGGGGTGGAAAGGGGGAGAAAGGCTTCAACTGACCACTCTGTGGGGCTGTTGTGGACAAGGTATAAGATTTCAAAAGCATACCGAAAAATATGCCCTCTCATTGTCAAATAGCTTTTGAAAATGCTGCCCATCCATTTAAGAATGATCTGACAATTTTCTTTCTAATGTGGTTCAGAAAATAGCATCAAAAGTACTTAAATTGAGGAAAATTACACATTTGAGCTCTACTTCCTTTACTGTCCTTTTAAGTAACATTCAGGCTCTTGAGGGGTCTCAGGTCAGTTAAGAGTAAGAGTTACTTTTAGTCTTTGAAAGTCCTACTGCCTACTTGGTGCTGTGTAGGCAACTGTCCTTGGGAATGTTTCACAATTCTGCAGTTTTCCATGGGGAGCAATGGACCATTTGGAAGAAAAGAGGCACAACTTAAGGTCTGAGTCCTAATAGAACAAAAAGTAATCATGTTCTGAGTCTCACCTGTAATGAGTCAGGTGTGTCACTCTGCTCACTGTTTTCTATGGGTCTGAAGAGCTCTTTCTTCTTTTCTCTGTCCCTCATGTCAGGGCTAGCAGCACTAACGAGAATCTTCAGGTTAGCAGTGGGTGTCCAGGGATCAGGCTGAGGTCTGTCAGTGAGCTTAACAGGTGTAATTGGATTTCTTTCTGGGGTGCAGCCTTTTTGCTTTGATAAATCAACTGGTTCATTCTTAATGGGAGTCTTTGGGGCCATCCTGGATCGATCAAATATGTTTTCCTATTAAAAACAAAAAAAGTTATTTAGACAGGAAAGAAAACAGTCCAACAATCAATTTCATTGTTCTTATGAAGGTAATTGTAACGACTCATGCCTTGGCACTCTATATTTATACTATATTTAGCACAATTTTCCTGCCTTTGTTGGAAGTGGTAAATTATTCTACATGGTAGTGTACCAGAGAGTGTGTATGAGGTGCTGCCCTGAATTACAGAACCTGAGGTCAACTGGTCTAACTTGTGGCCACTCGGGCTTTTCAACTCTTTGACTGTTATTATAAGACAGCTCTGTCCATGAACTTAAATCACCAAACTGGATCAAAACTGAAATAAAGCATTGGTCACATTACACTTAGCAAGAAAACAGTGTTCTGCTTGAATGGTCCCCAGTGAAAAGCCATGCAGGGGGTGCAGCTCAGACTGTCATAAAATGTCAAACTAAAGCGGATGTAACTTCATGTGCCCATGAAGCAAGCTTTGCATCTGCACTATCTGCTGCCCAAAACAACAAAGTAAATCTCCATAACTGTATTCCCTGAACACAGCTACAAGCTGCTAGAAGGGAAATCATCAGCTGAATCATTCTTTGAATGAAGCTCAACTCCCTCCAGTCCCTAGCTGCAATCAAAACTTCTCTCATATTTCATCCTTGTGTCCAATTTTACCACTTCCTCCTACTGCAAGAATTATCACTACAGATCAACTAACATCAAGGGACTGACTGAAGAAAGCATCAATGCTATTCTTCAGCCAAGATCCCTTTTTGAGTAACACAGCATACTACTTCACCCTATCTTGTTAGTGGAAATACTTCATGAAAGCTAAAGGAATGAAGTAGGCGAGATGTCACACTGATCTAAAAAATTGAGGTCCTGGTATCCTAGACCTGGCACAGAGACCTGGACTTCCAGAAATGCTCATGCAGAAAGTTGCTTCTTTTTTCCAGGGAGATCAATATTCTGTTCTTAGTCCAGCAGTCACCTCATTCTCCTTAATACCCTCTATTTTCCTGCAGCTCAAGCTAATATTGCTTAGTGGTTTCTTAGATTTAGTCCCTTGAAAAGACTGCATGTACCTAGAGTCAAGTAAGAGAGAGTGAAAGCAAAACAGACATTATCATCAGAAAGCTAGCAGAACTTACAACTTGCTGGAATTGAGACTGAAGACCTTGGAACCACAGCAAACTTTAAAAACTATAATTAAGACTTGAAGTTGCTTGCTCTTTGGTCTATCTGTGGGTTTTTTGATCTTGGTCTCAAACTGAGCAAGTCTTTGTGCTCAAACTAAGATTACCACTTCATTTATTTTTTTCTTTCAAAATTAGTTTTAAAAATCTAACATGACAACTTTGACACTGGATATTGTTATGTATCTTATTTTGTGCTGCAAGAAGTCAATTTCTGAAGTGGAATATAACCTGAAAGAAAATGTTATGTTACTACTGGTTTCCTGTAAGAACTTTCCCAAGTTAAGTTTTGTCTTTTATTTGGAGCAATGCAGCTATCACTAGCTGATACGGATATTTAAATAGGTAACTCCAAATATCATCAGGTACTGTCTAGCTAGAAAGCAGAAAGAAGCTCTAGTAATAACCAAAGCTGGCTTTTACTAGGAGCATTTCTATAGTGCTCAAACTGGAAACAAATTTGGCACATCAAACCCATTGTGCTCTGAGCACTGAAAAAGAACACTTCTGCATATGTTCACCTATGAATTGCCCAAAAGGATGTAGTAAATATATCTCCTTTTACAATTAACAGTTAGCTAGTTGTAACTTGCTACACAGTGATAAATAGGGATCGATTTAGAGGCCATGATACTTCTTGGAATATATGTTCACATAGTGCTGGCCCTCAATATATTCTTTGCAATTTCACATTTGGCAGTGAATCAACACTGAAATCTCTAATCTAGAAAGCCTCCCTTCCCCTCAAGTTCCTGTTCATTATGGCTGGTGCTAATGGAACTGCAGTGAGGGCGGCTGAAGCAACCTGCTGCTCCACTACCTCAAATTTTCACGTTTGTGCAAATATCGTAATGGAAAATGTAGTGGTACTACATGAGATATACACACCTACTATCAAACTTTCAGATCTTTATTGCTTATATGTCATAACTGCCTCCTAAGGTCAAAAATGCTTTTATACCCTTCCTCCCCCTCATTTTTTTTTCCAATAGGTGCAATGCTCCATGAATTTCCTGGCTAAATTGTACAAAATTGCAGGAGCAGTTAGCAAAGTATGAGATTCACCTTGATCCAAGCAGAGATGGCTTACAAATACAAGAGGACAGGAAAGGCTGGCTTAATAAACTTTGTATATAATCAGGAATTGAAACATATCTGAGATAATAGGAGGAGAGTCTGACAAGAACGACCTGATCTTTGGAGGACTCAGGATGACGGTGGACAGCAGGTCATGAAACGGGTCTAGTTCAAGGGACATTACTGAGCAAGATACACCTGAGATTATGTGTCCTGTCTCCTGGCTGGTGAGGCAGGAGAGGAATGATGAGCTTGTTCCCTGCTGAGTGGTACTGCTTAGCCTCTTGACCTGGGAACACCACTGTATGGATACAGGCACACTTTTCTGGGCCAGGAGACAAGCATAGCAAGCACGTTCATCTGCACGATCAAACTGCTGCTAAATAGCTGGAACCAAACCATTCCCATGTCACGTCAAGTCTGGTATTGGTTAACTTTTGAATGGTGAGTCTATCCAAAAGTCTCCTCTACTTTACCCAAGAGTAGCCACTGAGATGCTTCAGATCGTCGAGGGAGTTTTAGAGTTTTACTTATTGAATGAAAGCTAAAAACTCTTTCCCTGAGAATAATGCCAGAATGTAATCACTTCACTTACTGACAGCAGTGGCTTGACTCACCGTTGGTTTACTGGATTGCCTTTTTACCGCGGTAGCACCAGACACCCCTGTGTTCCAAGTGCCACCAGGTAAGATGTTGCTGTATGGACCACCATGGCAGGGCAGACCAGGCGCGCTGGTCCCATGGGCAGCAAATACTGCCACGGGGACCGAGAAGGCCAGGATCCGGGGGCACACGTTTGGCCCGACCCACCTCCAAGGCCCCCGTTTCTTCCCCAACCCCACTGGGGAGCCCTGCACGCTCGGCCACCCCCC